>JAMKCH010033121.1:0-15797 GCA_023653785.1 Ophioderma brevispina
GTGGTGGGAACCTCGAAAGAGTGGACCTTTTTGGTAAAAGTGGACCTAACCCCCTAAAATGGTCCTTTTTGGACTTTTTGAACATCTGATCATCAAAATATGGACTTTCTTCAAAATATCTTTAAATTTTGGACCCTCTTATGAAAAAATGAGCAAAAAAAGTGACTTGTTGGGCGAAATGGGGCGTCCTCCGCACCCTCTGCGTATGGAAATCTGTGATCATTGGGGTCCACATTCAACCCAGAGTCACGTATAAAACGCCACATCCATAGCGGGTGTGGCCATTTTTGTGGACCACAGAAACATGATAAATTCTACGTAATAAAGGTGCATAAATAAAGTGCTTAATTCTTCAGGGTCATTTGTGTCAGGGGGTCACAAACCAATTCCCAACACCCTACCATCAAGGATAATTATGTTAGAAGCTAGGCTGATGCCTACTAACTAGATAGTTAGTAGCAGGGTGCGTACTAGGTCTATTTAGGGATGAGCTGGTATAGGTTTATAGTAGCAACACTGCCATCAGTGCAGCAGAAAACTAGGATCATATCCCGGGCTAATGTACTTAGCCTTGGCTGATGTATGATGCTACTAGTTGTTATAGTGCATTTCCATGACTCAGTGACGTCAAAAACTCAGGAGTTTATTTCTTGGTGCGCTTAATGTGTGCGGCCCAGTACTTTCAGCAAGCCCTCTAGGATTTAACGTTCAGGCAATCGATATCTCACTGACGTCGCTGACTTGAGAAAGACAAGAATATAGATAGGGTATGGTATAGTAGCATGGTGCATACTAGCCCAACAAGCACCCGAACACACATCTAGGGTTTAAACGCAATATTGGCACATTTTTTGAAGGCGCCCCCAATTTTCAAAATTTGATTTTTTGCACAGTTCATTGGTAATTGTCTAGGAAACTATACATGCGATCGAGAATGCTAAAAAATGCGTAGTTATCACAAAATAAGCGATTTGTGATTAGAATTGGGATCCCAGATTGGATGCCAATAACGATGAGCTGGAAATGCAGAGTTTATGTCCGTCCATGATTGAAATAGTGACACCTCGAGAAAATAACCAATAACTTGACCTGCATCCCCGAACTCTTAAAACAAATATTGAGAGGTAGACACGTACATGGAGCTATTTCCCGGCCTATTTCACATTGGAAAGGCGTTTCCAGCAGACGTTGAAATTATTATCCGGGATCCGGTCGATATAATGTATTTCTAGTACAAAAATTCACTTCGTTTGGGACACATAAACATTTTCGAGGCTTAACCATTCACAGGTATAGTTTACTACCAAGTTACCAAGCAACCTGGTAAAACTCTCCAAATTTTTGAAAAATTGGGGGTGCCTTCAACAAACAATATG
Source organism: Ophioderma brevispina (assembly GCA_023653785.1). Lineage (NCBI taxonomy): Eukaryota > Metazoa > Echinodermata > Ophiuroidea > Amphilepidida > Ophiodermatidae > Ophioderma > Ophioderma brevispina. The sequence continues at coordinate 1,377 of JAMKCH010033121.1, forward strand.
CGAATATGCTTTAATACACTAGCTAGCTAGGCTGCCGGTAAAAAAATTCCCGAGTATAAGGGTCGCTAGCATAGAGCTTCATAAGAAAAAAAACTCGCTAGTAATAGTGCGTAAATAAAACGAGGGTTTCGCTAGTCATAAATTGAAAAAGGGCTCGCTAGTCATAAATTAAATTTAACTATTATTTTTTTTTTTTTTTTAATAGTGTTTTTTGTTTATCTAAACTGAGCAAACCATTTCTGATTATGACTAACCTTAAGACTGGCAAACCTTGACTGCGGAAAGGACCCCTTCGGCCTTAAGCTGATGAACAGTGTCTATGCTCGGCGCTCTGGCTGTAGCAAGAGAGACCAACATCGTGCATGGTGAATCACACAAACCGCACAAATCACATTTTAAGAAATAAACTCCTGCATACAACATCAAGGCTTCAAATTAACCCAAGGTGCAAAGTGTGCATGTCACTTTCTCTCTGTCCATGTCACTTTCTCTCTGGGCATGTAATTTTCCGTATCCTGATGCATTGCATGTTGTCGGAAAATTAAAAATTGTGATTCTGTAAATATTCACTTTGGGCGTTTTTGCCATAGAAATGTATGGAATGTTGAAATATAAAATTTGAGCTGACTGTCAAAAGCCTAAACGTACCCAAGTTAAGTCTGAAATGAATTTTTATTAGGGCATGATTACATCAGCCTGTGCATGTAACTTTCATCACCTGTCATTGCATGTATTTTCAAGATTTAAATCTTCAATAAATGGTATTTCAAAGCCTGACAACACCCCAATCATTTTTACATTTTTTAATATACGCACCTACTCTATTCAGGTGATTGTATTGTACATAATATCAATAAACTATGTGGGACAAAATTTGCAAGGTTTTCCTCCCTGAAGACTAAAAGCAACCACGCTGCGGCTAGTAGCATCAGCCTAGCTTGTACATCAGCCATGGATGTTAAATGTGCATTTTCATGATCACACTTCCTGATTCTATGCATGTTTATAGACATCATTGGACAAAAGTCGGTTATTTTAGTTGATTGTTATTGCATTTTGTTATTAAGCAATTCCTGTTTTCCCACGGTCCCTAGGCCACTGTGCTGTACTGTCTGATCAATTTAGACACATTTGCCCTTAATATACTAACATCAACTTTTAGAGTCAGCTCTTGCATCATTAAAAGCACTATCACAGACAAAATTGGTTCACCCTTTACAATCACATAGCCAGCGGGTGCAGAGGGGAGTGCAATCAAAGCATGCTGGGGGGGTCTAAAAAGTGGAGAACATGAGTGGACCTTGAAAATAAGGATAAATTGCACAAAAAAATGAAAAAGAAAAACAGCATGGCATTTCCCCCTGGACCAATACTGGGCTTCTAACCCCCCTTGACCCCGTCAGGGCCTAAGCACTCCCCCTGAACCTCATGTTTCATTATTTGGGTCCTTATAAAAACCCTCCTCAGTTTCAATCAAGCATTAAAACATCCCAATAACTCCAGCTGGCGTGATACATAGTGTGTGGCACAAATGAATGAAAATGAAAAGTGGCAAACTAAGTTTTTCTGTGATTGTAATCATTCAGTGTCTCTGTTTATTGATATTGATCCTTTTTTTCTTTTTCCTATATCACTCTAAACAAACCCAAAAATAATGTCAAACTCAAGCAACCAAAATTTAACTCATTAATTAGCTAGACGGATTTAATTTGGCATATGAATTTGTGTGCTACTAAAAATAATTCTTCAAGAGTAACAAGTAAATTACTGAAGAGTACAAAACAGCATGGGTTCTAGTCCATACCTTTGCATATTTTTAATATTGAAAACACAACCAAAAACTGAAAAGAAAATGCTCAACATCGAGCTCCTATTCACAGAACAATTACAACTTACAAAACATTGTATACTACTGCAAAATATAAACATGCTATTTTGTTACATATTCAGGTGGGGTTGATGTGCCTGACCCACAGTACAGCATCAATTAGAAGGTAATTTCCTCCTGAGCACAAAATGCTAGTTTCTAAAATTTCAGTTAATCCCTAAAGTCACAACACAACAAACTTTCGCACTTTAAAAAAAATGTAACTACCTGGATTTAAATCAATTTGGGCTTTTTAGCGTTTATAAAGTGCCCTAGTCTGTGTGGCATGCCCCAACCACAAAAAAAATTCATTTTAAAATGCAGTGGGCGACGAAAAAAAATAAAAAAAAACCCTGTTTTTAAATTTACGAGCCCGACCGACCCTGATCTTTTTCAGTTTTTGCAAGAAGTTTTTTTTTTAGTTTTTCAAAAAAAATCATGTAAAATCAGCCTTTTTTTAGCCCAAATTTTTATCATTTTTGGCACATTTTTTTTAGAAATTTGTTTGTAAAAATTTTCATTTTTTTCTCCTGATTTTTCAGATTTGGGGTCTATTTTAGAGGCCAATTTTTGAGCGCAGAAAAGAAAAAAAAAGAAAAATTCGCGCCGACCCCCCACCACCCGCCCACCCTAACTATTTCGAAAGGTTCCGGTCGCCCCGTAAAACAGGGTTTTTCTTGTTTCGTCGCCTAACCAGAAATTGTACAAAAAACAAAACCCCCTACAAAACCTTCACTAAAGTAGGCATAACTTGTGCAGATTAACCCTACAATCGGTCAATCTATCCTCAGAGAAGCAAGACTTGCACGTTATGCCCACTAGTATAAAAAGTCTTATTTTGTTGTAGAACCAGGGCACAGTACCCCATCTGTTATTACTTTTTACAATTATTATAACCTCAAGTCCAAACCTAACCCAAAAATAATTTTTCCACTTTTGGTAGATTGGTTATTTTCAAGTGTTGCCCCCGTTTAGTCACCTGTGTGACCTTCTGATGGTCAAACACGTGACCGACTTTATTTGCCCCCTATGACAAAATAACCTATCAAGTGAAAGTGAATATATTTTTTTTTTTTGGTTAGCTTAACTCAGTTATTATATGTAAAAAGTAATAACGATTGGTTACGTTGACAAAAACAGCATTGTGTTGAAAGTAAAAAAATCGCCAGTTTTTGGTCACAAATGTAACCGAAGAATGGCCCCTTATGACTAAGCATTTTTTGACCCCAGCTAGGCTTGAGACATTAAACCTCCCGGACGCATTTAGGCTATATTCACTGATGCTGCATATGTGTTTATTTGATCTTCCTCTAGTCAGCAACGTAAGTGCGATATATCCAGTGGTCGAAGCTTAAATTACGAGCTTTGACTAAAAAGGATGCCGTACCAGAAATGCCTGATTTTGGTTTAAGTCCTCACTGATTCATAGGAAGCTAAATGCAATCTATAACATCATGCCACCACCGCCGCTAGTAACAATTTAGCCCGGTGTTGAGCCTAGTATGCGCCTGATGCTATACCCTATAGCATCCCCCTCGACGGCGCAGTGTAAACGCGAAAGCGCAAAGCGCTATATTGAAATTGGCAGCCTCAAACGGAATAAACTGTCCTGTTAGGCTTGAATGTGCAACTCTCAACAAATAAACTGCGCATGCAGTTTTATCTGTTGATGTCTGCCGAATTCACTACAATTTTGCGTTTACAACTAATATTCCACCAAGCTAGTACATCAGCCCTAAATTTTGAGCTTAGTATATGGCCCACCGATCCATTAACCTACTAGCTAGTTGCATCAGGCTAGACTTCTGTTCAATGCTTAGCACTGGATGGTGGATGTGGCGTTTAGTGACCGAGGTTTGAGGGCTGGCACAACCCAATGAAGTTTGAGGTTTAATAACCCAAATTCACTGTGAGGCATCCCCAACGCCAACGCCAGGGCAGTGATAAATGGCCCCTGTTACCATTTTACTACTGCAATATACTTCAAAGATTGGGATCCTGGCCATGGATTGGACGAGTCGCTGTTGTAACTATGTATTGGGTTTGATCACATGCTTGCCTAAGGGACCTGAAAGTTCCAATCGACAGACTAGAACCACAGGCTTTAAAACAATTTTATTAGCTTGAAGTTGAGGAAGGAGGCATCAAATAAATCAAAGACCTATTGGCACTAAATTCGACATTCTAGCCACCCAGGGTATCCCAACTGGGCATTTTGATGATTTCCCCTTGTTGATATGTACAAGAAATGCCCTCGAAGTCAGTTATCAATTCATCATCAGGCAGTAGATTGCGAGAATGGCGGATGAACAGCATTTCCCATACACACGTATAGCGCTGCCGTGTGCACTTTACAATGCCTGGCAGAATCAGCCAGGTGCATCAGATTTTGATCCAGAACCTCTCTTTAAAAAATGCAGGCTCTTTGCACTGGTTTTACGTTTAAGCACAGAGTAGCATTGTAGTTTATATTTTGGGAAGAGCCCGAATTTCCAAAAGATTTGAGATTTTGCGTTTTCTGTTCACAATTGAAGACGAAAATTTCACTTTTTTCGACTACAAACTTTTTCAACTGAACTACATGGTATAAAAACTTTCTTTTTTCTTTTTATTTTCACACAGGGAAGACTTCGCCGTGTAATAAATTTGCACACAGCATCCAGTTGTTACATTTTCCACACCCTTAGTTCTGTTCGACTCGTGCTCACCCCCACATAATTTTGCTATTGTTCGGCTTAGCCAGTAGACCTTTTTTGCTTTGTTTACGTTTCAAACACCCATTTTTCCGGATCTCAAATTCCCGTTCGCGCATTCGCATGCGTTTGCTCTAGTTAATGATTGGGCTCTAAAACCGAATGCTGAAGGTGTAAGCAGCTTGCGCGTACACAATCACCCCGTCAAAAACCCCTTAAGACAGCAAATCAAATCGCCTTTTGTTTCACTTCAAGGCATTTTCTATATCAGTATGAAATCACTTCATATGACACGATATATGGATGCCCAAAATCCTCTCTCTCGTTGTCCCTTTTAGGTTCAATGTCCACCTCGGGTAAAAATTTACCCAATGCTCAGATTTTGTTAGCTAGTTTAAAGTTTGTCTTTCTCTTGGTATCCAAAGTTTACGATTTTACGGTGTGTGTGGCATTGGTTGCATAAACAGGGGGCCATAGGCGTCAATCTCCCGGGGGTGGATGGGGTAATATTGAGGGGGGGGTACTTGACTTTGGAAGAGTAGGCCGTGTACGGGTATGTGCGGCCTTTAATTCGCGTCTCTCCAGCAGTTTCCCCGCAAGACCCCCAGTTTTGAAGCCCCTTGTCAAATGTTTGGCCGCATAAGCTGAATTGTAGCTAATTTGTCAGCTCCCCAAGCCTGCAAATTTTCTCTCATCTCACAATTTCAGTCCCACGCCCCCTACTTTCGGAGACAAATTCCGGTTCCCACGCCCCCAATTTCGGAAATCGGTGCCGCACATCCCTACCTGACAAAAAACTTGGTTCCCCCCCCCCCAAGGTATATTGATGAGAGGGCCCACAGGGAATGGTCAATATACGACCCCCCCATTTTGAGACCGTGCAATTGGTGTTTTGACCAAAATAACCTCAAATTTTTACCATAGGCCTAATAGATTACTTCACTCTCGTTCCACAAACATTCCTGACCCAAGTATTGCTGATAGATTCACATTTACTTTGCTGAAATGAGTCCCAAATTAGCTGGTCAGATTCATTCTTCAAGGCAACCCTTTGAAAAATCAATATTGTCACTCCAATATACCACCCAAGGAAAATCTCGATATTCTCTCCAGATTCAGGATGGCAAGTTTTCTGGTTTTGAGTGGAACTATTCCTACCAAACAAATTACCCTTTTCAAGGCTAGTCTTCCCTTTCCTACACTCAGCAAATCCCGGCCGGCGTTTTCCTGCTGATCTGATAATTGCTCAAGTTATTCAGTCTTCAAGAAGGGTCGATGATCCGCACACATTTTCCAATTATCATCCTATTCACATCTGTATTTCTCTCAATCCTTGTACGCCTGATATATATACAATAGGCTCGACAATTTTTGTTTCTCTCTCTTGATTATCATTCACATACTACAGAAACAACATTCCCCTGATCTGCTCTTCTTGGCATCTAGGAAAATAAATCTCTCTTCGGCTTCTCTATATTATTGACTCAGGGCTATTACTCACATCATTGGTATATTTCTTGGACCTATCTAAGCTTTCACGCCGACTACCAGGCTAGTCTTCTAAACCAGCTTTCCCACAAATGACCCATACGGGCGTACCGCAACATCCGTCCCTCTTTTTCAGCCTTCTGTATATCAATTACCCCTTTTTTTTCATGCCAGTTTTGGTGTAGCAATGGGTCGGGGTTTTTTTTCAAATTTTTAAAAAATTTTGTGTGAAAACTAAATTCACTTTCTAATCGGAGCTAAAATTTTCTCAAAAAATTGGTTGGAAAATTAGTCCAATTTCTTAAATCTGAAGCCCATTCTTTTTTCCAATTTGCTTTTTCAATGTAAACCTTTTGGGGAGAAAATATTGGTATTTGTGTTAAATTTGGCCCAAAATTTTGCATCTCTGGTAAGCTATGGTTCCTTTTTTTTGGGCTTTCCATTATTGTATACTTCCTTATTTCTGTCTCACGCGACTACTAAGTCTACACCATTCCAATCGGCAACAAAACTTTGGTACGAACCCTTCTACGTCGGGTCTTCCCGTCATTGCAGTTTCCCGCAAGGCTCATAACTTGAATTCTCTTTTTTCCTCTCTGTGTGAATGACATCCCCATTCCTCTGATCTTTTTCTTTTGTACTTTTTACAGATGACATCAACCTCCCCCCTCAGATACTCTTAAATTAAAACTTTCAACACTGAATGGTTAAGTTCATTTCACAAATTGGGTTTAGCACTTAAGTGTATGAAAGAAGGGGGGGGTGTCCCGCGTGGGCCCAACATATTTTTTTTCGTGCGCCATTTTTTTAACGGTAAATTACTTTTTTGCCCATATTTTATGTAATTTGCCTGAATAGCAGTTGCACAATATTTTGGTGGAAAAAATTCAAATCAGCATGGCGTTATTCTGCCTAGTTAATCCGCATAATTAAGCACTTTTGGTGGACGCTATTCAATTTTGTTTTGCCCCTTAAATCGACTTAGTAACTTTTTAATTTTTTTATTGTCCAGCAATGTAAATGTATTTAGTTCTCTATGATTGAGCCCTATTTTATGGAAAAATTCCTTCGGGCAAAGTCGGTTTTTCATTTTTTGATGGTAGAATTGTGCACCTTGTAAAACCAGTTTTTGGATTGGTACAACCAATTTTCATTTTTTCCCCTGTTTGTGGTCGTGTATGATGTACCCCATCAATCACCAGAGTTTTGATTAACAGCCAATCAACCGCAAGTGGTTTTCGGGGTGGGTTCCCCCTTATACACTACGGGAGTGCAAGAGCTATAGCTCTTACTCAAGTAAAATATAATTAGGTCTACCTTCACTTCACCTCATGACCAAAATGTCTGTTACAACCTTCCTCAATACACTTCGACATATTATCTAAGATTACTCCACTACTAACCACCACTTTTCTCGCAAACAAACCTATGATGATCAGTGGGAACGACCTTTCCAATGGGAAAGCGTCGAAAATGGGGTGAAGTAAAATTAACTTATAACGTATTTTTGTGCACCCACTATCGGCACTACCAATATCGAATCTTTTTGGACCGCTTTCTTTGCACTCCCGCATGCGGTACTGCAAGTCTCCGCTTGCAATTCCACATGCGGAAGTGCAAAGATCCGCTTGCACTTACGCATGCGGAACGGCAATACTCCGCGTGGATGCGGAAGTGCAAATGCCCGCGTGCTGCGGAAGTGCAAGCGTACATTTGCCTTTCGCATCGTTGCTGAAGTGCACGCGGATATTTGCACTTCCTCGTTATACGCGTAATATGTGGAAGTGCAATGTTCCTGCGTGCATTCCTGCATGCAAACGGACCTTTGCACTTCCGCATGCGGAAGTGCTAAGGAAATGTTGCACATCCGCATGCGGAAGTGCACGCGCATTTGCACTTCCGCATGTGGAATTGCAAGCTGATATTTTGCAGTACCGCATGAGGAAGTGCAAATAAATCGGTCCCGTTGTAAATACCTGCATATCACAGGCTCATTGGCTAGGCAGAGGTAGCCCACATAGTTGGAGTATAAAGGCTATAGGTCGGACATCCATCTTGAAACGGCGAGCTCACTGGTGGACGCTTGGATGTTTACCGCCCAAGCCCCATACACCTAAAACTTACGGCACTGAAAATGCACTTTCTCTTTGATTTCGCCAGGTGACCTTCAGATATAAACAGACCTTTTTATCCAGGAACATCATCAGCAATGTGGTTTTATGCATCAAAGTTTTTTGTCGTCGCCATAGATCGGCACGGATTTTTTTTGGTCGATTTTCAATGGTTCTAAAGAGCATCGTCTATAGCAGGTTCGTAGTTGCTATGACGATTGTGACGTAGTTAGCACAGTCGATGTACACAGTTAGTGTTATTGTATTTAGTTATGGAACTTTGACCTCGGTATGCGAAACAGCGTCCGCCTGCTCGTTCGTTTTGTATTTACTTGGTAATCCATCGCAAATATCGTCTTTGTGCCCATTCGTAAAAGAAATAACGGGAACATTTCCAGATGCCTTGATGTAGCCTTGATCAATGCTGTCTGCCAAGAACTGACAAACTTCTATTTATTTTCACTGTATTGTACTATAGCTCTGTATTATTGACATTTATTGTCAATTATCTTTGAACATTGTATTTGCAGGGTTTGAAATCCGTGCTTTATCATTGGAGGGCCTACCCTGTCTAGAGAAAAAATACTTTTGTACACTTTGCACATTGGCTTGCACAAGTTTGGTAGAGGCGCCTTGAACTGAGGGGCACAGGGTCTAGCCCATCCCTACCGCTGATGATGGAATTATGTTCGCCCACACAAAATTGACAAAAATCCAGGGAAAAAATTACGAAAGAGCGTCCTTCGTTACGCAACGGGCCGGAAGGAACTTTATATGATTTTGCAGTGAACGTGTGGGTTCACGTGTTTACAAATTCCAAAGCAGCAAGTCTCCAATAGTACAACTTAGTGAAAACAGATGCAGCAGTTCTTAACACTTAAGTAGAGGAAGCGAATTACTCAGAGCTGTCGACGAAGCCAAACATGTCGAATTATCCTACTTTAACTTGATCAGGCACAGTCCACAGACCCAAATTCAAGAAAAAAATTTTGGCGGTTTTCTGCTTATTGAACACGTGCTTTGGGTGGCTCTGTTGTAATCCTGTATTTTTAGCGGTTTATAATATATGCAGTTCGAGCCTAAGAAGCGGGCACTCCAGTTTTCCGTACTTTGCGCTGAAAATTAGTTTTTGTGAAAAAATCGTTTTTCTTGAAAATGTGTCTATTAAATAAAATAATTTTCATTGTCCTCAAATCTTCAAGCAATCAACAATATTCCACCTCCTGGTCCATCCCATATTAAGCAGTTCCCTTGTCGAGGGTTGTTCACAGTAATACCATAAAATGAAATTCCTCCAAATGTTTGTCCCGCGTGTCCTAAATACTTGGTGCAAAAATTAGTACATTTTTGGTGATGTTTTCCGTGGGATTTTTGTGCCAAATTGATTTTATTGGCTTACTTTGTCCAATTTTGGGGTGGCTGATTCAAAAATCTTAGGTGCATTTTTTTTCAACCACTCCTTCATTCGCCATTTTGGATTTCAAATGCCGCCATTTTTCAGTATTTTTTGTCTATATCTCGGCTTAGGATCAACTTAGAGGAGTAAAATTGGTGGCAATACCCATGTTTGTGCTATACCAGGGATGCCATTGTAAGCCTCGTCTTACTTGCACTGATTGGTTTGGCTGCCATCTGAATTTCATCAAAATGGCCATCCCATTTTAAATTGTTATGTCCTATATCTTAGCGTGTGAGCAACGGGAAGAGAAAAACTGGTGGCAATACCTTGTTTTGTGATACTAGGGATTCCATGAACAGCACTGGCTTACTTTTATCTAATAAGCTGCCGCATCTTGGATTTCAAAATGGCCGCCATAGTCTAATACACTTGTTTTTACATCTCAGCATACCATTCATAAAGCATTCCTAAAATGGTAGCACCGCATTGCATGTACTATGATGATAATTCTTCCAATCACTGCAATGCCTCTTATTTCAACTCATACATCATGGAAGATTCAAAATGCGCAGCCACTAGACAATTTTTATGTTTTCATTAATAATGTAATGTCAATGAAATTTAACCCAATTCAGTATATAAATTACAGATTCTACTATTTAAACACTACCTTGAATACCTGACATTGAGCTTGGATTGTCTTTTTTCAGTACACGAAGATTATTTTTCACCATACTGCGTTATTTTCGGAAACTTTTATTTCAGGAAAGGTGTAGGCATTAATCAATATAGTTCGTGAAGCAGAAGTTAATATCTCGTGTTATTCACCTTTTTTAGAGACAAAAAAACTTTTTATCCTGAAAACTTGACTAAAATGTGAAGCTGATGTTTTATTTATTTATTTTTTTTGCATTCCATCACAAGAAAAAAGATCAGGCTATTGAAATTCCATTAGAGGCTTACATGACTACATGGGTTACCCCCATACCTAGTCCAGGTAGAACTTAAGTTCTTCAGGCATCAAAGTCCATTTTTTGCCTGTTTGTATTGAAAAGTGTTGTAGTAAAGACCCCCTGAAAGTGGGCTAAGCATAACACGCCTTATTTGTCAAGATATTATGATTTTTATGCTTTGTTACTAATAAAAGTCGGGATCCGAGTTTTTTAATGCCCAGAACTAGTCGTAAATGTCCCTTCAGACCTGCTTAAAATGCCCTTATTGTCTTTTTTCAACAAAAAGTAATGAGTATTGATATGATATGAACACTAGCACTTTAGAGACAAAATGTGCACTTTGAACTGGAAAAAATGACTGATAGTTGCGTTAACACAGCAGCTGGAGAGATCATATTCCAACAATTGAAGGTATATATATGGAAATATACCACTCCTATCAGAAACCAGTAAAAAGAGACGTCTCCATTTTTTTTGCAGGTCACTGGATGCGGACAACTGACCAACCTATCTCTCACCTGTTTTTCTGGACACCACCTGGAGGAAGAAAACTTAGCCGTGGCAGGAAACTTAGTTATCCGATGTCATTGCTAAAGATATTGATTGTTAATGCAATGGAAATCCAGCAACTTCTTCTTATCGGGTGTCCAAACACTGTGGTTCATTATGATCCCACCAGAGATGGGTACAACGTCTGGCTGCTTCACGAATTTCCACACGGTCCTTGTTTGTGCATTGTTGTTGCTTCCAGCCCAGGTGGGCAGCCAGAGATGTTCCATTGTCCGTTGTGCTGTTCCACAACCACAGGTAGTGTCCCTGATCTTTTCCAGTAGCCCCGACTTCTGCCCAGGAACTAATAGATATATCGCCAGTTCTGGTTCTCAATCTGTTGAGGCAATATCGCACTTCAGCCCATGAGGAGTCACTCCAGGTGGAGACTGCTCGCCAGGTTCAATACCAGTATATGGGTTGACTTGGTTGATGGGAAGTCTTTCTTTCCACAGGCGACTCTCTTAATCTCCTTAGAGACTGTTTCAAGTGGTTGAACTTTGTTTAAGAAACTCTTTCTGGATTTAAGGCGATTTGCAGCAGGTATTTTTCCAGACATAAGGGGCTTCACATTAGATACTTGCAGTTACGCTCTTGCATGCTCGCTACGCCTACGACGGATGTCTGTTGGAGCAATTCCTGCGAGGATGGATAAGTGTTTCCGTTGGTGTTGGACAAAGGCATCTGTTAAGAACCGCCGAGGCAGTTTAAACGCTGAATCAAGCTTCTTGGCACGAGTTGATCTTTCCCATACATTCCGCAGACTCTGCACAAGAGTACACAGGGCAAGTGCAAAACGAAAGGGAAAGAAGTCTCTACTTATTACTATGTGTGGCTCTCCCCCTGATCTTGTGCCATTAGTTTGTTCAAGATGTTATGCGTGTAACATCTCTTCTCTGCGCTTCTCGATGTGGGCTTACAAGAGAGAGTGCGGGCCAAGGTACTCCTGGTAGACAGGTTATCACATGCTCCATGGGTGTCCGAGACCAGATCACTTTAAGCTGACGTTTGGCTTCACTGGTTTTGGGTAGATGGAAACACACACCTGTGTCTATAATGGATTTGCACGTAGGTGGTTTTCCTCAAATAAGGAGTGAGTTCATCCGAGCTTTGTAAGTCTCTCTTCAAGCAACTGTTATGTCGCTTATTTTTGGCTCTAATTCAAATCGTCCTGCCATAAATAAAATGCGGGTTCCTGCAACTCCTAGTTGGTCGTGGGTATAGATTGAGCAGGAGAGGTTCAAGCACACTCCCTTGTGGGTAGACCATTCTTGAGCCTCGCCATCGCTCTTCTTCCTTTTCCGGCGATAAAGTGAAACTCGCCTGGAAGGCTGTTGTTGTTGAACACAAGCCAGAGGTAAATGAGACCATCTCCCGTGTCTGGCCGAATATACATCTATAATCCCGGAATGTCTCCTCCGGCAGTTTTGAGGAACGCATCAAGTACTGCATTGGATCAAGGTGACTGCTTCCTCAAGTAAGTGCTCATCAATATTGATACCATAACACACCTGGTTTGTTGGAATGCGTTGATGGATGCCAACTAAGCTCTTGCTGCTATCTTCATATTCTGGAGTAAGCTTCCTTCCTCCTTCCCCCCACGTACAATCTGCCGGTTGAGAGACTATTTGTTCCAATAATGAGACAGCAGAGTTTTCAGTGGTACTAATTTGATTAGTCGAATCTCTGATGTCCAACTTGACCGGATCAAATGCCAGCAGACCTTTTGCCATGTTTCTGCGCTTTAAGCGGTTAATCAATATATATGTCGAAGATATCACATCCTCCTTCCCCAAAATAACATACACCGGATACAATCTTACGATTCTCCTACAAGGTGTTGGCAAATAAATCAGTGTATTTCCGTTGGTAATCTTGGCATCTGTAACACGTGCTATTGCATATTGCGCCAATAATGGTTTTCCATTTGGTAGCTGTGGCCTTGGCTCATATCGGCACACTTACTGTCCAATCATTGGCACGACTATTGACCACAGCAGGCCATTTAGAGCCAATTATTGGGATAACATTGGCCACTTATTGACTTAAAGCAATTGATTGCCTTAAAAATAGCAGGGCGAGCACTCAGTCAAATACATATATGATCCCTAATTGCGCAACATGGGTGTTTAACAGAGCACTTATTTCATTTTTGGCCTACTTATATTTGAAAAGGGCGGCCAATTTTAAAATCAAGAGGCGCCTAACCAAAATAGATACAAATAATTGTTTTAATAGCTCCCTGGTATCACAAACATGGTATTGCCCCCACTTTCACTTTCTCTTCTACGTCACAAGCCAAGATATGGAACAAATTGTACATGCATGTAATTGAAAGAAGGCCGACCATTTTTGATACTCCAAATCAAGAGGCGGCCCACCCAAATTAGTGACAAGAAAGGCAATGCTTTTAGTGGAATCTCTGGTATAACAAACATGGGTATTTGCCACCATTTTGACTATTGTAAGTTGCTCATAGCCGAGATACATGACATAACATAGTTGACAGAAAAGTGGCGGCCATTTGAATTCAAGATGGCGCCAAATCAAATCAGTTACAAGTAACAATGCTTTCATGAATCCTGGTATCACAACATGGGTATTGTACCATTTTTACCCCCGCTAAAAGTGCTCATAGCCCGAGATAAATAGGACAAAATATAATGGAAAAATGGCGGCCATTTTGAAATAAATGGCGACTGAAGGCGTGGTTGAAAAAATGGCACCTAACTTTTTTGAAATCAGCCCCCCCCCACCCCAAAATTGACACAGTAGCCAATAAAATCAATTTTTGCACGAAATCCCAACGGGATCAATATCTGACTATCAAACTATAACTAAATGCTTGAAACTGATTTTTAAGGTTTTTTAAGAAATAAACTGTAAAACCACTGTTTTTAATTAGGCACTTGTACTTATTTTATGTAACAAATATAGTTAGTAGGGTATTCAAGATGCCTTTAAATGTAATAATGAAATGGCAGTAAATAATGAAATGATGTAAATAATGAAAATCGGGACCTTGTCACCCTTTAAAAATCCCAAAACAACTTCAATCCTTCCATTTGGCCTAAATCAGACTAACAAACGTTATGGCCCATTGGCTTTGCCATGGTGGGCGCAGACATCCAAAAAGTTGTGGACCCAGGTTGGAAAACGTGGCTTCTGTGAATGATTAGGGGCTAAAATTGTGTTTTAATATGTCCACAGATGCGAATTATAAAAACTAATTGCTCTTTTCCACCACCTAGAAGCGCTTTTTAGCAACATTTGGCAAACAAGTCCTAAAAAACAGGTACTCAGACTATATTTTTCAGCTTTTTTCAGCATAGCAATCTGCAATGCGTCCACATTTTTGAGC
>JAMKCH010033122.1:0-17966 GCA_023653785.1 Ophioderma brevispina
TCCATACAATAGTGAATTGGCATGGTCAATGCGAGATAAAAACAATGAGACAGGACAAGATGAGGAAAGCTCTCGAACTTGAAAAAGCGGCGGATCCCGTTGAGTATACTGTCTATGTTATAATCTGTTGAAGTAATCACTTCTGGTTTGTGTGGGATGTAACAAAGAGGTTCATATGCCCACTTCACGCACCCATCAGTGTTTGACAGTGTTTTACGCACGAGCGTAACATATTTTTAGGAAAATTATCAGAAAAATCTGAATAATTTCCTAAAATAATTTTGGATAAAGGTCTGTTTTTGGTGTTGTTTGGGCTTTTTTTTTTTCATTGTATGAATTATATCTTTTGAAACTTTTTTTTTGAAAAGGTAAGGTGTTAAACCTACTTTGGGAAAGAGACAATTAAAAAAACACGAGTACATTTTTACTTGTGATATATTTGGGATTGGTTTCAATTACTTTGAAAACCACGAGGTAAGTGCATGACGGTCTAGGTTAGCTCTCCCGTCTGATTGGGAAGATTGAAATGGTTTGAGGTAGTTGCAAAATAGTACATTATGAATGGAGCTAATTAGGCTTATTGGATTAGAACCTCGGCAAGATATAAGGTATTATTAACATGGGCAGTTTTCTCGGACCAGCTTGGTTCTTTTAGATTGTATTTGTTATGTGGTGAAGATGAATAAACGTTAGTAACGGACGAGCCGACTCCGCATTTTTTTAGCCAGCTAGCAGGTTTAAGGTGGATTCTGCATGATAGAATTCTTCCTGGAATTTTCTTTAAATTTGATCCAAGGTATTTTCATTGAGTGCTGATTCAAAATCTGGTAATAAAATAGGGGGTCACGGACTTCGTTTTCGAGATATTACGTTATAAAAACACATTTTCGCCAAAATTTGTACACAGTTCTATGGGAAATGTGATAAAATGATGCTAAAATGGATCACAGCAAGAAAACGCCTCCGAGAATTTTTCTAATTTTTAATTATGTTCAGGGTCCCAACTACATGCGTCACAAAAATAAATAAAAAAAAATGGGGGTACGGACTTACTTTTTTCGTTATTCCACCAAATTGTGGCACAAAAAGTGCAAAGTTGTATTTTGGTTTTGCACTGTTTCTGCAAACGCGTAATTTTACTTTAGACTTCACGCATCACCGAGAGATGCGCCAGCGTATCGTTGAGCAAGAGGAAGCGTATCAGAATGTATATGGCCGATTCCTCCACGCTTGGTGGGCACTACCTCGATGATGGAATGACACGAGGGGTTATTTCCCGCCCTATTAAAATAATGTCGAGTCATTTGCATACTATTCCTCCGCCATTTCAAACTTTTTTGCTCTATTGGTGTATTTTTTTTTTTCACAAACCGTATATTTGCTCCGGCTTGTTGGCTACTTTTTTTCCTTTTCACTTTTTTTTTAAAATGTTTTGCTTGGGTTTTTTTTGTCGTTTAAGTGGTTAATTTTTTTACCTTTTGGATTTTTAAGGTGTGTGGGGCGTTGTTTTTCGATTTTAAATGCTTAACATGAACATAAAAATCAAATTATTTTAGGTGTTTTGTTTTATACCAGTATCACAGGGGCCCATTCGGGAGAGGGTAACCTTGGAATGAAAAAGTAGGCTTAGAACCTATTTCTTCACACTTTCTGAGTGCCTGCATAGCAAGCCAGCTCGTTCTTACCGACTGACCCCTGTCAATATTTAAATTCCTACAGAATTTGTTTTATTTTGTCGATATAAAAATTCAACGAAGGGTCCATGAGAAATTAACCAAAACAAATTTTTATTTGGTTTAGGGCTGCCCTCTATTTGTGTGTGTTTATGGGCATCCCTTTAATTAGTGCTTGGTCACTATTGGCTTGTCCTGGCCAAGGGGTGAAGCCATTCAAAACCAGTCCGTCCGTGCTGGGACGCTGACCTTTTGAATATTGCACGGAATAATATTATTGTGGTGGGTGCTTGTATACAAACATAATGTCAATTCGAGACAAACAATCGCCAAAATAATCGTTGTGGGATGTGGGTGCTATGGGTGGTTAAATTTTGTCCTACCCATGGCCACACAACGAATGAAATATGAAATGACACGTCAGGTCGTCTTGATTTAAAAAACCGCCTCAATGAACATCTTTTCACCTAGCGCGCATTGCGATTTATGAGCGGAGAAAAAAAAGAGTATATGAGCACAATGATCCAGGGGAACTATTATCTACACCTGGCCACTCTAACACATACATCAATTGCTCTCATACCTGATTAGTGTATATGCAAAAAGCCCCCCCCCCCCCCCCCCCGGGCCACCCACAGCATATGCTGGAAGAAGCGGAGGCAGTCATGGCTTTTCTATTGCTGGTACTCTATGTTTTCGTTGTAGGTCGGCAAAAAACATGCGAGACGATGAATTCTAAAGATTGTACGTACGTTTTGCCTCTCTATCATATAGAACCTCTTTGGTCCGGGCCTTTATATAGCCAATTGTTCTAAATAAAATTGGGTGGAATTTTCAGAGCATACATCCATTTTATGTTTGCTATAGGACTTACGGCGCTGAGGATTATAATGGCAACAAATCATCTCTGAATAACCCTGTATCTCCATCTCAACTCACCATTTATATCTCTTGCGTACACATTTCATGTCACATGATTGGGTGGTATCAGTTAAAGCGCTCTTTGATATGATGCGTGTACAAATAAAATTAACCTATTAAAACACAAGGTGTTTATCTTGAACTGAAATCAATAAACTATTAAAACACAAGGTGTTTATCTTGAACTGTTGAATAAGGAGTGAAGGGATTTATACAAAGCTAAAATCAGTTTCATAATAACCTAATGATAACATTGATATTTATTTGTATCAATAAGTTAACTCAGCGCCAAAACATTAATGGAAAAAGAAATGACTAATAAATAAATACAAATAAATAAAATTAGATAATAAATAAATATAAGATAGATAGAATAAATAAAATAATGATAAAATAAAAAAGATAATAGAGCCTCTTATCGTTGACATGCGCGAGTTTTTATCCACTAACTTGCATTCAGATATGTCCAAATTGGAGGTAGCATCAACAACTCACAATGCAAAACGAAAAGCATGTCGTAGGCCTAAACAATTTTTTAACAACTAAACATGGCACTGTGTACAGGTAGTGCATGAAACTACTTTTCCTGCCTCTATATTGTATAAGAGCGGCTAGGGCCGACAGGAAACTCCGTCAATCAAGAAGATTATGGTATTGTGCGCTTTATTCCTTAAAGGTCAATGGCCCTATCGCTAATAGCTCGTCCCCAGAAGAAGCTCAGATGTTACCGGAAGTGGTCTAAAAAATTTGGTATCAGAAGGAACAGCTACTATTTTTCTCATTTACCCGTTGTGAAATCTTTAGGGCTAAATGATGTTTGGTTTGGGAGTTATGAGCTAAAGTGTACTCCATTTGGTCGACCAATATTATTTACATGAGTTACTCTATGGGGCCCCAAAATCAGTTTCTAGCTGTCACATCAAACGGTTGAAATATCGGGACTGCCGAAATCAACGATGGGGTTTTTGGGTGAGGCTCCATTCTATCAAGATGAAACCTTATATATTTAAATCGGACAATCCCCCTTTAATGTGTTTATTTCAGTATACAAAAGCCGTCTTCTTGCCAGCTTGAGTTCGTGGCGTGTGCAGGTATAGGCGTCTCGTCTTGTGATCAAAAGAGTCCCGGGTTCAATTCCCACTGCTGACGCAAATTTTTACTCTATTATTGGGGACTGAGATGCAATGGAAAACTTCCAAGTTGGTAAACTTGCGATTGACACGGTAAGTATAGGGTTACCGGGTCGGCCCCTAGCCGCTTGTGTTTTATAGGTCTGGTTTGGTGCGCTGACATCCCGCCAATATTTCGGATATGGCCAGAAGATGTGAGGGAAAACAACAGCCACAACGACACTTTTGTTTTTAAATTTGCGTCCATGAAAGACGCAATATATACGAATTTGCTGCGTTTGCGATTCGCAGGAAAAATTCGCGTCAGTGTCGCGAAAAAACGATTGATTGTGTTGCTAGGGCTCTAATCTCTTGGAGATCCCGGCGCGTACTGACCGTAGAGGGAATGACGGTTGTGCACACGATCATGCAGATTCCACCTTAAGTTTCATGTCGTTCGCCCACATTCACATACTGTTCGTATTTACAAAACAGTTTCCGAGAAAATAGCCAAATTCAAAATCTACCGCGACATTTCATGTCTAAACGGTAGATAGTAGTTAGAACGAAGCATAAAAAAGAAATATCCACCTTTATTATACTGTTTTGAAGAAAAGGAAAAGAAACCTTTTAAAGTCCATATAAACATAAATCCAACTGAAGACTGCATTTTATTATTATCTTAATAGGCTATAAAGTTCAAGTCTGTATGTGAAAATCACAAATAATGATATTGCAAAATACGGACGCATATTACAAGCGTTTGATTTCAAGGTACGTAAAATAGATCACTATGTGGAAAAAGGCTTGTTACGAAATAACATGGAACTACGTCAAACTAGGTCTGATGTGAAATCGTTTATGTGGGATCAGCAAAACTACGAGCGTATATCAAAACACGTGTAAATGAATGGCGATTGTAAAATACGGACAGTCTGTGAACTACTTATGACGATTTTGAGCGAAAATGAAAAAATCTGTAATTATTAACTAATTTAAATTAGGCATCCCACATTTTGGTGTAACTTGGGATGGCAAAGAAGGTCGTGAACTAAGAAGTAGGCGGAATTTCGTAAAAACCTAAAAAAATGTGAAATACGGACGTATGTGAATGCGGGCCGACGAATGGTCTGTTGATAGTTTCCGTATATTCCAGCCTTGCCATGAAACTTAGACGGGTCATTAAATTGAATCTTCGTTTCCTAACCCGTTGATCTTTACAAAAATGTTATGACAATGTTATCTCAGTCATCACACACACTGCAATAGACATACACACACTGGCCAACAAAGAGCCTCGACTGCGTGTGTGGCTCGTGTCCTTCACTATCAGATCTGAACACCAGCCTGGCTGCCCTATTTGCAAAATATGAACAGTCTGAAGTTTCTGCTATCTCTGACGACATTACATACAATAGTGAATTGGCCGGTCAATGCGAGATAAAAATCAATGAGCAGACAAGATGATGACAGCTCTCGAAGTCCGACGTGAAAAAACGGCGGTGGATCCCTGCTACATAATGTTATACAATCTGTGTAAGTTAATCCTTCCGAGTTTGTGTAGGATGTAACAAAGAAGTCATGCGCCACTTCACGCACATTGAAGTGTTTACAGTGTTTGCGCACGAGCTTAAATATTAATCTGAATAATTTCCTAAAATAATTTTGGATAAATGTTCTGTATCTTTTTTTTTTTCATTTTATAGAATTCTATCTTTGTGAACTTTATTTTGAAAAGGTGATAGACAACTTTGGCGAAATGAAACAAGTACAAACTAAGCTGTACAATTTTTTTTTTTTTTTTACTTTGCGAGTATATTCTGGGATTTGCGTAAATTACTTTGAAAACCACGAGGTAAGTGCATGACTGGTCAAGCGTATCTTTCTGTATGACTTGGAAGATTGAGGTGGGTGGTGGTAGGAGCAGTCGCAATGAGTCAGTTATGAATGGCGGCTAATGAGGCTTATCGGATTATAACATGACAGATTATAACATGGGCAGTAAAGAGACAGCTGCCGTTCTTTTAGATTGTATTTGTATGTGGTTGAAGATGATAACCGGTTAGCAACGACGAGCCCGACTCCGTTTCTTAGCAGCTAGCAGAGTTTAAGTTTCACTGTGGACTATTGATAGTTTCCAGTATAAGTGGTATATGCCGCTTGAAAAACATAAGGCGAGTCATTAATGCATTTTTTCTCCTAACCCGTTTATCTTACAAAATATCATTGAATTTACAAATTATGGACATAATGTCATATCTCAGTCATCCCACACAATGCACATAGACATATCATGGGTTATGACAATTAGCGACCCTGGGGTCACTAGTGACCCTGATGAATTCATCAGAAGTGCGGAATAAACTGCATATTCTGCAGTTTATCCGTACAAGTCTGATGAATTATCAGGGTCACTAGTACCCCAGGGTCGCTAATTGGCACAACCCATATATACACCTGGTCAAAAATTATTGCATTCATGACCATAAAAACGAATTCATAATCACAAATATCAAAATTATACCATTGATTCTTGACAACACACTAATTAGGAATGACAAACGTGTGTTTCTACAACATATGTTATTCCCAGAATGAAAAGAGGACGAAATAACGTTGATTGTCGTCTTCCCTAAAATCCGGCGGATTAAAGGAACTGAGAATGATAACTGCCGTTGCACTTCGAAGGAATACAAAACACAGCACAAAAGAAATGGCGCGTCAAAATAGCCGTTTAATGAATTTTACGGGTTCGTTAGAGTTTACTTAATGTTTGAGGGAGAAAATCGGAGTGTTGTGTGAACAGAAATGCAATAACGTTAATGGAAGACAGTGGTCTTCGAAAATTTCGGGAAATCCGGAGACATTCGAAATGCAATTCGAATGATCAATCAGATGGCTACGTAAACATGTCGATTACGCGTTCCCATTGCATGACAAACAGCACATGTCAACGCGTGCGATTAAAATTTTTTTTTTCAAGTTTTCGACGTTAATATTCTTGTCGTTATATTTCCTGAGTCGAACGGTGAACGACTAGGGATCCCTCTTTATTGACTTATCTCATTTTCGAGTCCATACACACTGCTCCAATTGTCGCCTAAACATTAGAGTAGCCCTGGACAACCCGCACAGTCATTTAAAGACATTTTTCAGCCATTTTTGACGTTTTTCTGTGACCTGCATCATCTGAGAGTACATCGGCAAGTAGTTATCATAATCAGCTCCTTTAACTCCGCCATACTTAGGATCACCCCCCCTTGACAATCAAACTTAACGTTTTTCGACACTATTTGATTCTGGAAACAGCATTGTTTGAAAATAATAAATTTGGACAATAATTAGGGATCAAGAACACTGGTACAATTCTAAAGGGTTTTTCCATATAAATTGTTTTTGTGGATGCATGTTGCAATACTTTTGGCCAGTGTGTGCATATACATGTAGGAATTGCACTTCGGTTGGCGCAGTTGATGGGCGTCGAAAGGTTTAGTAAGTCGAAAACATGACCAAGCACAGATATAGCCCCACCACATCGTCATTACTAAAATGACTCAGTATGAATATGGAAAGCCAAAACATATGATTTCAACTATTCAACATACTCAAGATTTTTTTTTTTTTTTTTTTTTTTTTTTTTTTTTGTTACCTTCCATGACAATCATTATGATTCACGGCAAGCTTCCATGGCGGAAGATTCATTAATGACCTGGGGTATGAGGTACGTCTCAAGAGGGTGTTTTGAGTCAATCACAATCTCACCAGTTTTGGGAAATTTCACTCCACAGGGTAATGTGATCCCATAAAAATCATATTCTTAACACATAAAAACCCTTACTTTAGCACTCATTTTAGCCACAAAGCGATAGTATACTTAGGAATTTTTAGCATGATTATGAAATTATCTGTCGGTTCTTGAACTTTGGGAAACACTTTTTATCTTAAGTAGTGAAATGTGTTTAGTACAGTTGACGGCATAGGCACATTGCATGCATCATGGATGATTCAAATCACACTATGGTACATCTCATCGTCTGCTGTAATAATCACACGTGCACTTTGAGGTTGTGGTTAAGGTTGTTAGCTCCCAAGTAATCGTAGTAGAAGTTTTGTTGTCGTTCCCAAATATCAGTGATTGATGATCTTCATCAACTGTTTAATTTCCTTTAACACCCGCCGGCATATAAGCCAAGGAGTTTTAGTTCCTACAAGGCTCAATATATTGTATGATATATAAAATTGTATGAATCATTATGTCTTCTTTCATACTTATGGCCTGTGATACTTGTATCCCCAAGTCACTGACGCTTCTGGATATTCATTGTCCTCTTTTAATTACGTTTAGATATTAATAGTTTTAAAAAAACTAATATCAAACCGTAATTTACTAAAAAAAGGCGTTACGAAAGGTCTAATTAAAGCACTTCAAACTAAAAGATAAACCTTAATAAAACCCCCTCCCATCTATAATTAACTATATTTTTAGAATACAATTGATATACCCCTACCCTAACCCTCTAAAGATATAATTCGCCAAAGTTAAGAAATCATAAATCATTGAATTTCAAACAACACATGCCAAACATTTTGAATGTTATTTGGTAAATCGCAAAAGAGAAAAAGTAACGGATTTTGCTCAACAAGGATGGCAACAAGATCACCAAGATTGAGAAATCGCCGAGAACTTCAATGGATTTTTCTGACAAAATCTCAGTTACAAAAGGTTTGAGTTGATTAAATATGTGACCAGCCTAGAGCGGAGCGGACCACCTAAAACGTGATTCTTAAGTGTGCAAAATGGTGGGGTTTTTTAAGGAGAAGGCCAAGGACAAGATTGAACAGGGGTCATTTCATTCTATTTATTCAGTACCACAAATTTCAAAATCAGTATTGCAAAGGATTAATATTAATATTAAATATAATGCATCATATTTATAAAAATAACGTACATATAATAAAACATATGATAATCTAACGTAATATGAAAGAACTATGGGATAGGGATGAATGACCATTAGTTGAGTACCAAAGATAGCCCAAAACGGCCTCAAAATGCGGCTTACTTCCAGTGGGTCTTAGGGGGGCCAGCACACAAAAAATGGAGCACAGAGGGAAGCCAGCGCAATAAACTGCCGACAAAAATTAATAACATAGAATAGTAAATATTAAAACGACCCAAGACAAAAAGTATTGACACAAATGAATATAATATACCATTGTATTTTTCACATACGTATATACAATACACACATCCCACGTACAGAACACATCCACACATAACATTATATGCATATATACACGTATACCAATCACAAATTAATAAATACACACATACACATATATGCAATATATAAACATACAAACAAAAAGAAAATCAATAAAACAAATAAATAAAATAACAAAACCAAAACCAAAGAAATAAACAAGCTTAAAAAAAAAAACCAATAAATTGGCAGCTGCATGGCCGGCAGGCACGCACACACCACACACACACACACACATATAAGTATTATATATATTATATATATATATCTATATCTATATATATATTATACACCACCACATGACTTACATAATACACACACACACATACACACATGCCTGTACATACACATATGTGTACGCCAAGAATGAAATACCATAAACACAAACACAAATTACATAATAAATGGGTCTGATCATCCATCAAAGCTTTTCTGAGAAGATATTCTCGGTGGCCTTTTTGATTTTGTTATAAGTCCATTAAGTTGCTTGCTGGAATTTGGCAATGAAATCCAGTGCTGTATACCACTGTAATAAAAGTATATTAGCCTGACCGTGAATCCTGGGGACAACAAAATTGTTTGGGCTACCCCGGTATGTATTATGCAATGAGGTAATACGAGTAAAATTAAGTTAAGTCTTCTAGCGAGGCAATAACCGTGATAGTTTTAAAAACCGGGTTAAGTTTTCTAAATTGGGATGACTCTTCTTTAACGGAAAGCATCCAAAGCCTTCCCAGTGTTCTTGACCAATATGCGTGCGCGGATCTAAATCAAGAACAAACCGGATAACCTTGTTCTGCATGGTCTGAAGCCTATTTTTAACTGCTGTGAAAGAGAGAACCAAGCAGAACAGGCATAATCATAGTGTCACAAAATTAGGGCTGAACATAAGGTCTTACGGGTTCTTTGATTAAGACAACCTGCATGCCTGTACATAAACTTAAGTCTTGAGCTGGCCTTTTTAATAATGTCCCAAGCAATATGTTTTCCTGTCAAAGACTCGCCCAAGGTAACACCCAGATATTTAGCAGTTTGGGAAGATTTATAGTTTCCCCGTTGCAAACCACTGAGAAAGAATTAACTTTCTTAAGCCGTCTTTTTGTACCAAATACAAAAAAAAATGCAGGGATAGTTTGTTTTCCACCAGCCACTGTCTGCAGGACTCCGGCTCTTTTTCCCAGTTTAATTCAAATATTACCAGGGTCTTTACCAGATATCAAAAGAGCGCTGTCATCAACGTAAAGCAAGAGTTTGCATTCAACACTGCTGGCCATTTCATTCACATAGCACCAAAAAGAAGGGGCCAAGGATACTCCCTTGGGGAACACCGCAAGACACATTGAGTGGATCGGAGTCAACCTGATTAACATTAACGATTTGACTCCTATTGCTCAGATAAGATTGAAACCAGTCAACTGAGGTGATCCCCATCGCCCGAAGTTTATTGCAAAGAATAACATGGTCAACAGTGTCGAATGCTTTCTGGAGGTCCAGTAGCAATAAGCCAGTGTATTTACCCATAGACAATTGGTTCCGGATATAGTCGGTAAGGTGAATTAAACAAGTGTCCGTTGAAAAAGCCCCCCCCCCCCCCGGAAACCCGATTGAAAATCATATAAAATATTATTCTCTTTCAATATGTCTCAAGTTGAACATAGACATCTTTTCTCAAGTAGTTTAGAGGCAACACACAAGATACTTACTGGTCTATAATTCCCAACGTCAGACCGACTGTTCTTTTTGAACAGCGGCCTAACACGTGCTGCTTTAAATTCAGCAGGGACAGTATTAGTGGATGGAAACATTTACAATATGAGTCAATTGATCTTTTATCACCAATGCACCAAATATTAATTGATCCAATCGTGCTGAAAGTATACCATATTATGTATCTAACCATAAAGATTCAGAAAGGGTATTCTGTTGTGACGTCTCGTAGACGTCAAAGGTCAGAAATACCTTTCAAACACAAATAAATGAGCCTTGTGCACAAGTGATCTGATTTTTTTTATAATAGGACCGATTTTAATGATTTGTAATTGGTTTAAGAATTTGGTATATCCAAAGTACAATTATCTATACAATTCAAAATTACACTTAACAATTCTAATCTTACTCAGAGTCCATTTGTCTCCAACTAAAAGTGGCGTTGCAGTTCAACGATAATATGTCCTCACAGCGAAGACTCCAAAATGACAGCATGCAAAGTCACACTTATAAATCCTCAGGTAATATTCCATTGGAATCTTCTCAGTCCCTTAAGGTAACTTTGTCCAGCGTTCAAGACGACAAGTTAATAACTCCCTCGACGACACTAATAATCCACAGTATATCAGTCCAAGATATCACCACGATTGTCTATCTGTCCACAATTTGAATCCTATTTTGACTCCCACCAGCACTTTTGGCTTCAAATACGACAGTAGAATAATTATAAAGGCCCCTATGTCACGTGCGAATTGAATATATAATATCTAAATTCTGTCAAACCAAGAGCAAACAGGTCTGCTCCTCATTGGCAAAAAAACTAGCTATAAACTCTAGCTACTGTTACTGGTGGTTGCTGGCAAATCTAACTCTTTGCAATCGGCTTTATACCATCATGTCACAAAGTTTCCCAAGTCTTAAAATAGAAATTGCCCACCGCAGAATTTTCATAAACATACCTTGCACTAGCTGACCAATTGGAAGTCACATAAATTAACATCACCTGAATTACAACATGCACTTTCACATATCTAACTCCATGGGGGAATCCCATATTTTGCAATGTTTTGATCTAAAGACATACACGTTGGGCTCAGTTTCTAAGTTTTACATCTTTCTGGGAATCCCCTTTCCTCTTCTTCTTTTCTCCCCTTGGGCAATCTATTAACAGATGCATTGCACGAACAACACTAGGGAAATCCCCTGCTCTCTTTTCCATCAATAAACAAAGTACTGTTTCCCAGTGACAAATCTTTTCTCAATAAATGGGCAAATCAATTAATATCTTTAATCAGAAAATGGAGGCTACCTGGGGTACAAAATCAGCGTCTTTAACAATTTACAATAAAATACTGTAAAAAACTTGCAGTATTTTGACTGTAATTTGGAAATTCAGCAAATACTGTAAATTTTTATGTTCAGTTTCCAGCATATAATGACATCAATTTAAAAGGGGAGCCTTTATTCGAATGATAATGAGCATCACATTATTATACCCTTATGATTTTCAATTGTAGAGATAAGTACTCAAAATTGGACGGAAAAAAATACTGTACATTTACCCAGTGCAAATACTGGCAAATCAATTCTGCCACACAATCCCGTAAAATCAACCAAGGTTTTACAGGTTTCGTTCAAATTTCTGTAATTTTTAGCAGTTGTGTAATCTTTTACCACAAACTGTAAAATATACAGGATATCAACCGTAAAAATTTGTTGATAGGCCAACAAAGTTAGGTTTCGTCATTGTTTTTTTTTTATTTTCTCACACATTTACAATCTCTATACTAATTCACCAAATATATATGTTTTTATATATATTGATTAAATTAATTTTTAACAGTATACTGTATTTTTACGGTAATTTTTTGGCAGAATTGCTGCCAGGATTTCCTGTAAATTTACAGTATTTTTTTCACCGTGGGTATATAACAATATTTTGTGTAATATGTAACAAGCCTAAAGTTACAGAGTTATAGGCTAAAACACGCAAAAATCATAATGAAAAGTTGTAACAGGGGTGCCAATGTTTAAGTTGCTCCGATTTGGATTTTTTAAATGGTGGGCAAATTACTGATGGACTCCATAGGATTAAAATACGGAATAGTTTTTGAGTGTCTCAAATGCTTGTCTTAAAACAAATAGGGGAATCAAGATCAAAACCCCCCCCATTAAATGCATGGACCGTTGACTTTTTTGTGCCCCTAATCGGAAACTAAGCATTTTAAGACAGTCAAACATAGTTCTATATAACCCGCATTATTGAAGTTTTTGCGGCCATTTCAATCCTCCAGATTCATTAAAAAACGCAAAAACACGCTTTATTTATTTAGTCGTCTTTCAAATTTTGTCTATGCTGCTAGATTGGTTATCCCAGCACATTCTTAATTTTATTCTCTCTTTGTCTCAAACAGATGATCCATTGTTTTTAGTCCTTTGCGAACTTTTTAAATTCATGGTTATATGCGCTTTTCTGAACTCTTATCTATTTGTCCCTATCGGATGCTTAAGTGTTCTGTATTTGGAATCGTCCGTCTGTTTGTCAATCTTTTAATGTACGGATTTTCTTCGTGCTTTTTTGGTCTAAAACCCATATTTAGTGGAATGGGGAGGTTTTATAAATTCGTGTATATGTAACTATTAATATTTTACTAGTAATATAGCATAAATTCGTAATGTTATAATGTTGTTTAGTACCAGAAGATGCCACTGGGCAAATCTTCACGCCAACGAAACAATTTAGCAGTTACTTCGGCTTCTTCATTCACTCGCCATTTTCATTAATACTATATTTTTTCATTACAGTACCCTCATGATTCATTGTATTCTGAGACTTTTTCCCCCCCCTTTTGATCTTAATTAATTTGGATTTTTGTTTCTCTATCCCCACTTGGGATTGGTAATTGCTTATAGTGGTGGTGTCAGATTTATTCATAGGGTGCTGATCCGGGGCCGCGTGTATCCATTGTACGGACGCTCCTAACAATTCCCGCTATTTGAGGCTGGGGGGATTGGGAACAGTCATGGGTTTTACACCCTATAACTCTATTCGCCACTGACTGCGATGTACAATGTACAGTTGTGACTCTCTGCACACGGGAACCGACGGCTTAACGTCCCCCTCCCGAGACCGGATGCTTTTCAGGACTTTTTTGCCCAATTCCAAGTGAACCATGGAGGAGATCGGTATTCTGTATTATCATAGCTGGTATACGATCAAACTCCCAGCAGAATTGATCACGTACCCGACTACAATCCCACCAAGTACCACGACCCACCGGGATTCGAACCCTGGAATTTGATGGTAAATTTGCGCCAGAGGCACCAATGTGCACCCTAACCGCTAGGCACGCTCTCCCGAGATCAAATAGTTTATTTAATATTTTGCTGCTTCAGTTGTGTCCAATCATAATATTTATATTATTTACTTTTCTGTAAATATGGGGCGGAGGTAGCCTAGCGTTCTAAGGTGCGAACCGTAGTCAAAGTATAAGATCGATCGGGGCCTGGTTCTCGCCCCGCGGAGTCGGGTTTCTTGGTCATATTTCAAAATGTTTCTATAAGGTCGGAAAATGCATAATTGCGCAGCATTGTGATTATGGAATTTCTCCTCGCCCCACCCTTCGCGTAATATGTAGGTGTATATATGGAATGGGTGTCTTTATGAACATGTAAAAATTTGCAGACCTTATCGAAAATAATAGGGGAACATCCCGGGTCTGTTATCTGCAGACATTATTCTAGGTACCAGGATCCCTTCCAACCCGCACTAGGCCAGTGTGGAAGGGTAGGCCGAAATCCAACATGGAAACAGGATGAGGCTTTCGTCCAACAGTGGACGGACATAGGCTAATGATGATTTACTTTTCTGCCTTGAATATTTAACCTCTGCTGTACTTCTTCACCACTTTATTTTTTATGTAAATATTGAAGATTTGAAATGAAAAACAAAGTTAATTCTAAAGTTGTATAGCAAAGACACAAAAAGTGCCCATTCCCCCCTCTGTCATAAATAACGATCGCTCCCTTAATTACCTGAATGGGGGTGATTTGTTTTTAGTGTTCAATTTGTTGATTTTTGTTATCTTTGATATGTTTTCATACTGACCATATATTTCATATAATGGTGAAAATCATTTAAAAGAAGTACCTATGTCACTATAGAAAACAAAAGCAGTCTCAACTTTACAATTACAGGCCATTTTCGCAATAATTAGTTCTGGACAAATTTTCGTAAATTCATGGAGTTGGGACAAACGGCATTTTTAAAGGTTTTCCAGGTCAAATATCCATGGAACAGAGCAATTGTAATTTTGGAAATTCAAATGTCAATACGGAATTCAAATATCAAAACATATAGAAAAGAACAGAACAAATGTCCACTTGAAAAGATCAAATAAAATAAACAGGTAAATCAAATGTCAATAGTGAAATCAAATGGAAATCGTTATAGCCCAGTCCTTAAGCACAATAATTGTGCACTTTTTGCTAAAAGCATAAAACTTGGCATGCCTATACATATTGAGCCCCTGAACAATTTCTGATAAAGTGCCAAAAATGTAGCGCCCCTTATTGGCCTACAGCGCCCTCTATAGTTTTACCCAAATATGAAGTATTCCTTTCAAGAGCTTAAATGTCATAACTCCAACATTTTTTGACCAAATAAGGTCCAGTAAGGTTTAAATGATGTAAATGTGTATAACTATTCATTTAGGTCAATATCAATATGGCTGCTATCTTAGATTTCAAAATGGACGCCACTGAAAGCCACATTTAAGCCTAACTTGAGTTAAGAATGATGAAAAATGCAAATTTTAAGGACAACCCTATATTGGTAATGCTGAAGAGTTCAGAAAGCACACTGATAACATTGCAGCAGTAACAAAAGCAGTAATCATAAATTTCAATATGGCGTTGATTTCAAAATGGCCGCCAATGAACTATATTTGGAATTTAAGCCAAATTATGCGTACCTTTTGACGGGTCAATTGACCATTTCTTAGCTATTGTTTGACCAAATAAGGTCCAGTAAGTGATGTAATATATCTGACCACTGCTTTATGTCAAATTTATTTCAATACACCTGCCACCCTAGATTACAATATGGCTGCCACTAACTATCCACTAATTATGCACATTAAGCATCACTCCACTTATGAATGATGAAAAACACTAAGGACAAGCCCACATTGATAATGCTAAAGAGTTTAGAAAGAACACTACTGACATTGTAGTAGCCACAATTTTATTAGCAGCAGTCTTGAATATCAAGATGGCGGCTGATTTCAAAATGGCTGCCATTGAACTATATTTGCAATATTTCTGCCACTGAACCACACTTGATCGTAGTTCTATTGACAAAACCTATTTCTAATTATAAGAATTCAAAATGACCCACACTTTGTAGGAAGCTTATATAGTTAGTATGCTATGCTAATCAGCTACTAAGTACATTGGTAGCTCGAGTCAGTTGAGTCCAGCTATTCAGGATTTGTATCCATTGGTAGATCCTCTTGAGCAACCACGTCGAACCAGTTCACTCAAGATTCTGTTACCTTAGGAATTGTGTCTATTGCGTAGTTGGTTCCACCTAGCTTCCAGTCCCAGTAGGATCAAGTAGGACTAGGATGCAGACAAAATAACAGCAGAAGTAGTCCAAAAGAGATATTAAGGATTTTGAGTAAGTTATGAGCCTAGAGTACTGAAGGGATACTTAGCACAGATGGTCCTATGTCACAAAGATACGCCAGGTTAGACCATTTGGTATATCAATGACACCTTTTCTTGGTATATAAATGGGTCTTTTGGCAAAGATTCGCAGATAGAAAATTGTTGTATAGCCATAATTCTGCTTTCAGATTATCAGAGGTACATTTCTGCCAAAATCAAACTTGAGGGATAGTGGATAGTGGATAAGTCAACAAGCCCTGCAGGCCTACTAAGAAGATCGAGGATAAGGCCAAACGTCTAATGTGCAAACGTCAGCTGAAACTTTGAGCTGATTTTTTTTAACAAAAGCTCATTTTCTGGACATTCCTAAATAGATATGCGTTGCTATTCTGTGATATTAGTTAGTAGCTAGTTATAAATCCTTTATTCCAATTCCATCTGGTTCAGAATGGCAACGTTTCATAACCGTAGTAAAATAGCAAATTAAATCAAGTTGAGATGTTGCCATTTGAATTCAAAACCCTAATCACCGATACAGAAATCTAAACTGTTAAAGGACCTAACCTATAAGAATAAAACTTCCATGTAACAAATCTTGCAAATTGTGAATTAAGAACGTTTTTTTCAAGTAAAAAAGCGTATGCATTTTACGAAGTCTGAACGAATAAACAAGATCAAGCTTCCAGTTGTTGTCCGTTGTCTACACCCAGCTAGGATCTTTAAATAGTGACCTATACAAGTTTGGAATCCACAAGTTGGAACTATCTTAAATGAAAAAAATATCAATGTGCATGATAACTTAACAAAATCTGAACAGCGGGCTCTCGGGTCACGTAGTAGTTGTTATTATTAACGAAAG
This sequence comes from Ophioderma brevispina, assembly GCA_023653785.1. Taxonomy (NCBI): domain Eukaryota; kingdom Metazoa; phylum Echinodermata; class Ophiuroidea; order Amphilepidida; family Ophiodermatidae; genus Ophioderma; species Ophioderma brevispina. The sequence goes on from JAMKCH010033122.1 coordinate 17,204, forward strand.
ATGCCAACATTCTTTAAGGTAAACTCATGCTTGATGCGGATATCACATTCGAAACACTACTGGTTCAATCCTGAGGTATACAATAATATGGTCCATACACTGGAAAAGGAATCTCTTTCTCTTTCGGTTATACAATCATTAAGTGGGTCTGATATCATGATGATATTCTGATTTTTTGGTAAGGAGATGAATATGAGCGAGTTTGCTTCTAGGCCATGGTACATTATACAATTTTGGCCTTTTAATTAAATTTTCGTGCTACAGACCTGGGGATTACTTACTTCCTTCACTAAAATTAAAAGAGTGCACATTATTTAGAAAAATGAATAAAATGTCAACTCAATTTATTTCCAGAATATCAGTGACCAATGGATATACACATAACTAAACCTCAACATGCTCAAGCGAACAATGGAGCTAATAATATTCAATAAATGGCCCGGGACACACTTCATATTCTTTTACATCTGGTCTATTGTTATTGTGCACGCAGTTGAATAGATTTCGAATGTTATGTCCTTGCCGAATTGGCGTAAGTTCTTTCCCCGTTCGCGATAAAGAAATCTTGAGATTCTACTGTGTGTTCAATTAACTTTGACCATATGATTATTTTTTTTCGAAAAGAACATGTAAAGGGACCAAATTCATGAAAGAAAAGCCCATGGCAAGGACTGACCTAATTTGTGCATAACCTAAATCCGCAAGTTATTGTCTTTAAAACCCTATTTCTATTCAATTTACCAAGAAAGGCGATGGTATTCAG
>JAMKCH010033123.1:0-37784 GCA_023653785.1 Ophioderma brevispina
GGTTCTTGGGCCGATCACCAAAACTATACCCAATTATCACCACAAACATTTATAACTGTAAAATGTAGCGTTATTTGAGGTTAAGCCCCCATGAGGTCTTCAATTGTACTTACATCCTATAGTATTTCCCGGTAATCGACCAGGTATTTCCCAGTCTTTTCCCCGTATTTCCCAGTATTTCCCGGTATTTCCCACTATTTCCTGCCTCCCACCTTCCCGCCCTATGGGGGAAATACTGTATTTCCCGGGAAATTGCCAGCCCTGTGCAGCGTAGCATATATATTTTTTACCTTCTTCCAAACTCTATTGGGAATTTTCTTCAGAAATAGTTTCTTGTTCGCGGCAGTCTGAAAATCTTTGTTCACCGTTTCACACAACGACGGTTGTCTTCGACGAGCACCCCATATTCCGCAGTAACCTATCCAAGTGTTTCCTCAAAAAGTCGGTCGTCGCAAATGCCCCGTTATGACCACAAAACTTCAAATTTTTTATTCCAAAACTGAAGCGCTTTTGCTTCAAAATGACAGCGAAATTTTCAGCCTTAAGCTCTCCTGTGGAATATGATATATGGTATACTGCACTGATTACTGCACTGAGCTAATTGATATTCTTAACAGCTGTGAAAGTAAGCATTTCATTGCTGATGCCCGGGTTCAATTGTTTAATTGAACCCAGGTAGTACGCGCTGCGTATTGAAGTTATTTTTAGGTTGAAAAGCGCTCGCGTCATAACGCGTTTTGCTACTTTCGGCGCGCGCCTTCCAACGTTGGCGTCCTCGTTGGCGTATATCGTTGCTTCAGCGGGGGGTTGTTTCGATTTGTGTTCATTCACTGGGTATTGGCAGTCCTTTCTTGATGTATTTAAGCTGTTAAAGTATCCGAAATTGGGTTAAAGATGAACCTTACACTGTTAAAAAATCTGGTTTAAGAATGAGAATACAGGGTATTATGTTGGGAACCGGTGTGAAAGGAAGATATAGTCCCCCTGGAGATATAGCCCGGGGATTGTGGTTCCTAGGGACAATGGGTCCCGAAGGAACCCCTGTCGCCTAGGAACATAGCCTCAAACCGGACTACAGACCGAGGCGGTCCTCCGGACCATGTCTTCTAGGGTCAGTGGTCTTAACCCTGTGGACCCCTGTTCCTAGAATAACAGTCCTTGCTTTAATGTTGCTAGTTTTTTATATTCGGACTCATGGCTTCCAGGTCATAGTCTTCACCGCGTGACCCCTCTCTCTAGATATAGTAGTCCTGTACTTCACTATTGTTTCTAGTTTTTTAATATATATTTAACCGACACAAATATATTTCTAAAAAATTACGGACTTAGTTCCTTTTACACCAGTGAAAGTGACCATTGTCCTCCGCTACTTTAGTCCTGTATATCACGGTATAGGTAATTACTGAATACAGATGTTAATAAAAGTGTGATAAATTGTCTAAACAACCAGACGCTGTCGTCAACCGCCTTCGTGGTCTAGCGTTAAGGTCTCTCTGACTTACGATGTTAATGAACCAGGTTCGAGTCCGAGTAGAATATGTGTTGTTATTTTAATTTGTTTTTTAAATTGCAAGGTTTCAATTTTAGTGTTTGCCGAATGCCGTATGTTTGCGGATCACTGCCCTATTATGATTGTCCACCGGACACTAATTACCACTTTTCATTGTCCTGAAGACCATCATTTCAGTTTATAATAAGACTCTAAGGTAAAATTTCAAGTAATCATGTGCAAGAATTACTACTTAACCCGAACCGCCATGAAATCTCAGCAAATCTCACAAAATGTACACCTTGTGCTATTTGTGTAATTTTGTTAGATTTTTTTGTACATAAATGTGATTTTTTTGTAAGTTGTTTGATTTAAGAGAAGTGACACCACACATCCACACATGCGCCGCCGCGCGCAAAAAAAAAAAAAACCCACACACACACACACATGTCCCCACAATTCACACCCACAAACGTACACACACCACACACACCACAAACTACACACAAGAACACACACAACACATACACTCACACATGCACCCACAACATACACACCTACCCACCCACCTTACAACGCACACACACACATGCAAACACCAAACACATTGCAATTATAAATCCCATATAAATCACACCAATGAAAAAAGACGGAAATAAAGGAAACGCACATGCTCTAGCATTCGCATATGAATTCAACTTACTACAATGAAACCCAGTGAGTGGGGTTAGAGTTAAATTAGATTAAAAATGTCGTGTATTCCTTTTTATCATTTGGAACTAAATAATGGAATGTTGCATACTTTGAAAATTTGGGTCTAATATCTCTACTACATAAACCACGTCATTGTAATGGTGAATACCACGTAACTAACCTTTTTAAGGTAATCACAATCATTATTAGAAATATTTAATTCCTGCAATCTATCTAATAGTATGGCTTAAAAAGTCAGCTTTTAAACACGGTGAACCTGAAGCAATGCAATAGGAAGTCCTCTGAAGTATTTTCACACACATTATGTGATTTCTCCCAAATTCTGGGATTCATCTTTATAATTTCTTTCACACCTCCAGTTTCCATTTCTGGCATTTATTTCTTTGTATTTTTAAGTGTTAGGTTATTCTCAGGCCTATATGGCTTTTTCCCATGCCTACTCTCCAGGTTTGTTTTGTGTGTTTGATGTCATTTTGATGGTTTGTTTTTTTTATATGTAAATAAATAAATTGGAATGGGAATATGGAATTATTTTTTAAATAGAATAATACGCGCCTAATTGTTTGTCTCTATGCCAATTTCTGGCACGCCGTATGTGTGTAGGCCTATAATAATTCAGGACTTTTATGTGAAGAGTATACGAAAACTTGGCATTTTTTTATACACTAAATAAACTTTTTTTAAAAAGGAACAATTCTATCGAATGCGTATGATATTGAGCGCGCACTGGTTCTCATTGTGCAGTTTGGTGAAATTTGGCATTCCTGATTATTTAAAGGTCCATGCCCGATCGCTTAATATCCTCGTCCCCCAGAGCCCCAGATTGTATCACCGGCAATGGTCCAACATTTTTTGGTATCAAAGAAAGCTACTATTTTGCTCATTTACCCTTTGAAATCATATAACCAACAGGATGTTTGGTTTGGAATGTTACGAGGCGAAAATGTTGACCCTTTTGGTCGACCAATATTAATTTTAACACAGTACTCTATGAGGCCTTACAAATCGGATTTTTAGCTCTCCACATCAGAAGGATTGACTATCCGCGCGAAACTTTACAGATGGGTTTTGAAGTGAAGGTCAATATATCAGATAAAACGTTCATATATTTAATTTCGGGCCATCCCCCTTAGAAAATACCATAAACCTAAGATCATTCTTTCCGAATGAGACTAAAGGTAGCTGAAGCTAATTACTATTAATTTGGTAATTAGAACGACCCCTTTACGGAAACATTTCTTCACCGATTTTCCCCTTGCAGACACGCAAAGGAAAGATCTGTCATGAGCAGAAATATTGCATTTTTACGGACATTTCTGTGCGGCAATAAGCAACATAATTCTCTAATCATGCACGTTACCGTTTTAATTTGGATAGTGCCGTGTGGATAAGACTCTCTTTGTTCATATTCTACTACTCCACTTAATAAATCAAGAAATTAGGACAATTTATTGGTTTTTTTTGGGAACCTCTCGATCCTAAAAATCCTTTTTTTCAGTTTTTTTTTTTTTTTTTTGTTTATCTATTTTAATTAACTGATCAAATAAATTCTTAAATAAAAATATAATACATTAAACAGGTGAACTGCCCATTTCCTTGTTTACATATTTTTCTGGATGTATTGTGGTTAAGTGTTTTTTCGCTGATGCCATTGACTATGTGGTATAACACACACTTTGTAATACCTAGGGAGTCAGACAGGGTTTTTGGTTTCGGGCCACCTCTGCTGTAACAGAAAGTTGTATACCAAACTGTTCCTTGAAGTCTGAAGAATACAACAATCTGGTGGGCCATTTTGCAGACCTGGAGTTCAAGTGACCTTTACGCCCAGAGAAAGTTCACCCGCTTTTCCTTTATTTCAGACAAATATGAAATGTCTAAACCTACTGAAAATTGTATAAGAACACCTCCCCTCCTTTATGACTATAGAATTGACACTTGTACATTTCATGGGTAAAATTACTTCAAAATGAAATTTATACATAAAAATCTGGTAAGCCTCAAAACCAACACCTCCACCCTTATCCAGAGACATACCCACAAACCCACACCCCAATTTGCATCCACACCCACATTTGATTACTTTGTAAAAAATGGACCTTACTGATTTTGAGACCCATTTTTTACGCAAAAAAAGTAATTTTTGCATGGGATTTTTCTTAAAAAAGGTTTAAATTTCCATTAAAAAAATTAAAAAAAAAAATTCCAATTCTTGAGATGGATGTTCGGTGCGATTATATAGTAAATCACACGCACCTTTCTGTGACCTACTGGATTTTGACCTATGACTCCTTGAACATCACAGGCCATCATTTAAAATGAACGATTTGAGTGATTTTTGGTCAATTTTGACTAAAAATGGTCATTTTTCAATCATTTTGATCAAATTCTTCTATGGAAACCAGTTTAGTACTACTCATATTATTGGTTTACAACAGCAATTCTTTTTTTGGGTGCGTTTCAGATTCATCAGGTTGGGCAGTTACCATTGCAACCACAAATTAAACCTTATTTAAAGCCAATTTGTTTTTCAGTCCACCGAGGCACAAAATGGGTGGAAAATTGCCTATTGCCATGGGTACCCTGCCCCACTTGAGAATTCTACAAACTGGCATTAAAATTAAATTCTTAAAAAAAAAAAAAAAAAAAAAAAAAAAAAAAAAAAAAAACAAAAATGATCAAAAATTATACAAGGTTGCAATTTTGGGCCAAAAATGAGAAAATTCCAAAATTGTGCCTTTTCTGTCAGGCAGCAAGTTTTCCTAGCCATTCGTAAGTCAAAACACTGTAGTCACAGAGACGTTTTAATGATGACTTTTTTGTTCAAAACATTCATCTGAATACACTGGTATACATGTTGCAGATTAAATCATTTTCCTAGAAATATCATGTAAAATTACTTCTTGGGTGAAATTGGCCCAAATCAGTGGATGACAATATTTGACTTGCCCTCAAATGTGGTGTTGGGACAGAAAATGGGGTGTGGTGTCTTTTGGTGAGGGTAAGGTTGCTACGTCTTTGTTTAAATTAGTGTTATTATTGCAGATAATTATTTCCTAGGTTCTTTTGAAATGAATTACACAAGTGTTTGTTTATAATTCAAATAGGAGGTGTTTTCTTTAGTGTTTTTTTCAAGAAAAGAAATTTGCCTTAATTTCCCATTTTGGTGAAAAGATGTTTTGACCTTTGTCCTTTCTCTGTGGGTCAAGGTCCTTTACCACCCATTCTGCAATAATGGCTCGCCTAGATTTTCTTCCACATACTTTTAGGAACATTTTGGTATATGAATTGTTTTGACAGCAGAGGTGTCCCCAAACCCTTAAAATCAGGCCTTTGCTCCCTAGGTACTTCAAAGATCGTTATAAGTGAACACAACTAAATCTTAAGTGTAAATGTTAAAACAAAATAAACTAATATTTTGCGGAGATTCTGGTCCTTAAGTTTTACTTTTGTGATGTTTATAATGGCTTCCAATAAATCTTTATTCTACATGTTCCTCAATATGTATATTATTATTTGTGTTATATGTTTTTTATATGTTTATTAAAAAGAATGGAAGCTGGGACTCACAGCAGCTAAAATGACATTTTCCTTCACATTATGGGATTGCATGTAAATACAAGGCGATTCAGAGACTAGATGTATGCCTATTCCAGAGAAAGGCTACATCCATAATTCAGCTTTCTCGAAGCTAAAATTATTCCAGTTGTATGTCAATTTGCTTTACACCCTAAACGCATTCCCAACACATGCAAGATTTCTATATTTTTGAACCAAATTTCCTTTAAAAAAATTCAAAATTGTGAAAACCAACGATGCGAGAAAATCCGTTTTCCCCTAACAAAAACATTACTTTGTAATTGATGTGATATATTTAATTAATTCAATATATAATAATCAAATAAATTCACAAAAGAGTAAATCCGAACATAAACAAAATTAAACAGTGTGTGCCAATTTAGCAGTTTCTTGTTCTTAATTACTTTGGATTTCTGCAAGGATGTACTATCAATTTTAAGCAATTTCCTGAGTCATCGACTCTATTGGCAGTAACATACGTGTTCATCGTGAGATATAATGGGGCCAATATCCTATATGTTAATATGCCTAAAAACAAATAGAGTTTAAAAATTTATATTAGTTTATGATGGTTTTTTATTAATTATTAAAATTATTAATTATGTATTAAACGCATTATATTATTATATATTATTAAGCCTGTGTATCAGGTTAGGGGAAATGGCTATTGTTATGCCTTAATTAAGACGTTTTCCCTCAACTCCCAATTTGACCCCCTGTATCAAGTGAAATTTACCCATTTGAAGTGAGTTTTGCTGTTTTGTTAGATTATAACTCTGAACCTTTAGAGCTGTAGATAGTACAAACTATACCTTTTTCTGAATCCTTATGGGTGACCATATGTGTACACTTGTTTCAACATGATTGGGTCAATTTAAAATGTTTGACCCCTGTACAAATTTTGTCTTGGCCCCTTCCTTAGGCATCAGTTGGGCAGCACTTACGAATCGCGTTTCAGGGTTCCTGTCAGGCCTGTCAACCTATGTAATCACTCAAACCATTTGTCCTTGAGATGTGTTACAATGTCTGCTAGCTCCCATGGTATTATGTAGTAGTAGAATGTAGTAGTAGGATGGAGTAGTAGTGTGTAGTTGCAGTAGTGTAGTAGTAAGTAGTATATTAGTGTAGTATGTAGAGTAGTAGTATGTAGTACTAATATGATAGTATAGTAGTAGGCCTATGTGTAGTAGTAGTATATAGTGGTAGTACAGGTATGTATTAGGAGTAGTAGTTTAGTAGAAGTAGTATTGTAGTAGTATTATGGAGTACTAATATGTATATAGTAGGCCTATGTAGTAGTAGTATTAGTAGTTACCGTGGAGCCTAGTAGTAGTATGTATTATTAGCATGTTGTAGTAGTAGTAGTGGTATATGTAGTAGTAGTAGTATGTAGTAAAGTGTGTAGTAGTATAGTATAAAAGATATAGCATAGTAGTAATGTGTATATGTAGTAAGAGTAGATGTAGTATAGTAATATGTAGTAGTATTGGTATTAGGAATATGTAGTAGTATTCTGTCCGTCCGTCGTCCGTCGTCGTCGTACGTCTTCGTCTTAGTAGTCGTAGTCGTAGTCGTCGTAGTAGTCTTCGTACGTCGTAGTAGTATGTACGTCGCCGCTTCTTGTGGGTTACAGGGGTTGGGGGAAATTGCCTTTCTTATACACTAATTAATACGTTAGGGCGGAATTCGTTCCACTTAACGTTCATCCTTTGTTTTTCGCTTTATTCTGTGCCAAGAATAATATGAATAGTAATTTATGCAATTAAAAATAATCCACTAGACTAATAAATGATTTATTATTCATTAATTTATTATACCTAATGAATAATTCAAAATTTTCCCCTAAGTGGTCATTTTAAGGTATTATTATTATTAATACTTTATTATAATAGTTCCATTTTTACCTTGACTTATTTGGATAGCCGACCCCATATGTAACCGCAACATTTAAAAGTCAAAGGGCATGCAGGGGTAATTTGAACTTATTGCAACAAAATAATATAATTTTTTTCTTTTTTAAAATCTATTTATCATTAGCTATCATTCACCTACTTTAATGATTACTGAGCAAGGGCACACTCCGGCATGTAAAATGTCATCTAGGGTAATTCAGTCAAGTAGGTCTATAAATCAATGGATTTTAAAAGAAGAAATTGGGAAGGAGTGGATCGACCTTTGGAACTTCCTTCACACATGTGAGGTCAAAGGGGATCTTTGGGTCATGTGGGTTAATAAGCGGGGACATGATTACGCACTACTCAAATCAGAGTGCTGCTTCATTGCAATTATGAGCAACCATTGGTGGAGAGATGTTCTGCGTTCTTTTTCATTGTTCGGGGGATGCTCCATTCACGAATGGTTAAACATCTCCAAAATGAAATCATGCAGGAAACTCCGCACATTTCCACTGAAAAGTATGTATTACGCCTTTTAAGTCACCAAGTGTTATTTGAAAATTAAATGGCACATTTAACATAGGGAGATTTCATGGAAGAATAGAAAAAAACAAACCTATCAATTTTATGCTTATTGTCATTCATATTTGTACTCGTTTATATTTTTAGGGCTACAAATCCTATGCATTAGTGTTATCAAGAGTAGGTTCATTCTCAATAGAATTCTTTAACATTCTTCGGACTTGGACAACATTCAAGATACGAGTGTACCTAGGACATTGACAATAATTTTAAGTCTGTATCTCGTCCACTGCGGGCTTGGACATTAATTCCCAAGAGAATCGATATTCCACCTTGGACTTGGACACTACTTTCTTAGGAATTGGTATTCCACGCAAGACATGGACGCTATTCCCTAAGGAAATGTAGTCCACCTCTGACAGGGCATTAATTCCTAAGAAATGGGAGTCCGCCCAAATACAAACCTGCAAATAATCCCCAAGGACTTATAGTCATCGTCGGAATCGGACACCGATCCCTACGGAGCTGCAGGCCACTCTGGCAGGGCATTATTTCCTAAGGACTAATAGTCCGCTACCTTCAGACATGACAATAATTGTACCCACACTAAGTGTTCTATAGTCCAGGTAGGAATTGGACCCTAATCCCTAAGGACGATAGTCCGCCACCCCTGACAGGGCAGCCCTAGAGACTAATAGTCCTACTTTCGGAAATGGACACTAATTCCTAAGGACTGGTAGTCGCATGTCTTGACTTGGGTAATTTATTTCCTAAGCCTGAATAGTCCTCTTCGAACTTTCATTCCCACTTGTACACTAAACCTTCCTATAAATCATAATCCGGGGGACTATAGTTCCTATCTTTGCACATCACCGGACTATTAAAACCAGAACTTAGTGTCTCCGGACGTTGGCTACAGGGACTTATAATCTCTGCCACACCGTACTCTCTTAAACGACGAATTGAACCCTCGATACCATTATTTTTTGCGTGGAAAATCTCGGCCTCTCGGCCTCGTCTCCACTTAAATAATTGTATCGCCTTGGTTTCAATTCGTCGAAAAGAGATACCGGTTTCTAAAATCATACCTTTATTCTCTAAAGTAAGAAGCACTTGGTCACACTGTGTCTAGCCATGGGAGCCTCTCAACACCTCCTCCACAGAGTTCTTGAGCAATACCTGAATAGCCTTGTTCAAGGCATTCTACCAACTTAATTCATTGGTTCACACGTCTGTGTTGTTTGCGTTGCAAATCTACCACACAGGAGATCCACAAACAACTACTGGCCATTTTCCTCACAGAAAAGTCGTCTATATTTTTCTGTATTAGGTTTTCCTATCTCTAATTTAGCTATTAAGTATCATCATACTTAAAAGTGCCTAACAATGTCCAATTGATCAAGCCAATGACGTCAATATGCTTGCATCATCTTATCTTAAGAATCATGAGTATATGTGCTACCCTTTTGCAATCTTTGTTTTGTCACCATACAGCAATGGAAACCCCAAGGCTAGTTATATACCTAGCGTCATAGCTGATCATTTTTCTGTAATTAGTTTTCCCGAAATGTCTAATTTTAGCTAGTAATGTATCATCATGCGTACAAGTAAGCTCAACACTTCCAATTGGATCACAGCCAATGCCATCATATGCAGTGCACCATCTTACCTTAATGAGATCATGAGAAACTACCCATTTTGCAAGCTTTGTTTTGCAACATACAGCATATGGAAACCCCAAAGCTATTTATAGTACTTAGCTCAATATCTGACTTGTAAACAAACACCTCAACATAGCACTAAGGATTTCATTTTTCTCTTGTAATGAAATTTAAGTACTCTTTCCGTGAGAAATCTTTTCTCAAGTAAAACTAGCGAAATAAAAACTATTTTTAATCGTAAAATGAGGATACTGTAACACTATTCAAACATGGACAACCATTTTAAGAATGTCCTGTGACTTCTAAAGGTACACAGAAATATAAGCGCAGAATTTGCGCCCTCATTTCACGTTTCGTAAAATCTATGACAATTATTTAAATGCATTTTTATATAAACAATGAATAAATCTGTAGTTTTATCAAGGTTTACTCTAAAGACCGACTGAAATCAATGTTATCGATTTTCTAGAAAACTGAACAATGTATATTTAACTATTACGATAAGAATCGTAGAAATAAACTATTTGATCTGCCTTTTGGGAACATATCCACACTGACACCATAGATTGTTAAAACTGATGAATGTGGAGGTTATTCGGGTTATCTAGATTCCTATGAAGCTCATGCAAAAACAATTTAAATCTAGAAAACACACATGCTTGAGAAGATCCCTGATGGTAATAAACTACATCGTCTAACTAACAACAGCTGGAGGCATTTGAGGTGTACTGAAAGACAGCTGGATGGGAAAAACAAAACAGTTGTCTTACGTAATTGGCATTATCTCTTCAAACCAAGTGATTCAAAGGAAATTTCAATATGAAAGACGTCATGACAGTTTAAAAAAAAATGATTGATTTCTTGTAGTTATTTTGAAAGAAGTTAAACTATGCCTGGGTTTCCGTGTTCTGTCAATACAAGAGGCGGTGTTTTATAATAGATTAACAATGTGATATTGTTACCGCTTCAGGTAGTCTTAGAGAATAAAGCTCATGAACACATAATGTGCACGAGCTTTATTTCCGAAAGACTACGTAATGGTAAAATATCACGTGGTAAATCTTTGGACAGAGTTCCAATGTTTACCCCACTTTAAAATTCCACTTGAAACAGATTATTTTTATTTATATGGCCTTACACTAACAAATACCCTAACCCTAAAAGCCAAGAAATAAAAAATAATTTGTTCTTAACTTCAAAGGTGTGTTTTATAATATGGAAATCATTGCCAAATCTATTACGGTGGGACACTGCTCAAAAACTCTACCGCAGTCTGTTTCTTTGGTTCCAAACGGTTCCTTCCCATTAGAACTCATTGCTTTTGTCACAAAAATGAAACGCGGGTTAACTGCCGTGAAACTTTCCGGTCAACACGCAGTTGAGGTTTGAATTCGCCTCTCTTTAATTGACAGAAACCAAAAACCCAGCATAAGATTTAAGTCCGCCCGCCTCTCTTATGGAAGAAAACCAATCCCAGGAAGAGAGAATGAAGCCGGTGTACAAGTTGATATATTCCGGCAGGAGCAATAGTCCGGGGTTCCATAGACGACAACTGTCAAGAGTCAACTGAATCGAGTGTCCTATTTCTTTACCGATGTAGGTGCGATATAAAAACTTCTACACAGGTTCTCGGTATGACAGAAATACCGTATGGAGGCCAAAACCCCATTTTTACCTGAACCCAAAAGTAGCGTCCGCACAATTTTTTTTGGCTGTTTTCTGCATCCTGGAAGACCTACTGATTGAGACACTGAGGGGTGCCAAAATTCCACTCTTATGCATTTTGAAATATCCCAGATGGCAGTCAAGATGGCCGCCCCCACATAAAATTAGCAATAACTCACTTCTAAATCAGCATAAGGATGATTCTTGTGTCTTTGTATGGGTTTTTTGGGTTTCAAATGAATTCTGTGTACTTCTTTTTACACTTAAGTCTGTGCCCAAACCGAAATCCAAGATGGCCGGCATAGAGCGCCGCCACCACAATATTAGAAACAGCTCACTTTTAAAGCAGCATATAAGTATGATTTCCTTGTGTCTTGTATGGGTTTTTGTGTCAGAATTCAAATTTGTACTGTCTTGTTAACACTACAGTTCTCCCTATATCGAATCCAAATGGCCGCCAGAATGGCGCAACAAATAATTGTAATTCATAGCCTCCTTCTAACAGCTAATACAATGATGATTCTAGTGTCTTTGATAGGTTTTTTGGTGTCAAAGATTCCAAATTTGTACTTCTTTTAATACTTAAGCCTTCCTAAACCAACATCATGAGGGCCTGCCAAAATGGCCACAAATTGGCTGCCACAACAATTTGCTTAGCGTATCGCCGCTTTCAAAGTAACATGTCAATGTTTCATTACTTATGACTTCATGGAAACTCAAGGCTGCTTGCACAAATTCTTTACAAAAGAAGCTCCAAACTTGCATTGGATCCTCTCAATCCTATCACCATCAACTGGTTTTGGATCGATTTCTTGTTTGGTAGGATAGCCCCAGAGGTGGTGAATGCTGATATTGCAGTTGCTATAGAGTTAAGCAAATGAATGAATATTAATTATTTTGGCCAGAGGGGTGTAATAGTTCAAAATAAACCAAGGGTGACAATGGCTTTACGCAAGAAGTCAAATTAAATTGGGATTCCATTTCTTCGTCAAAAACACAGAACTAATCTTTTCCAGGGTTGTGTATGTTTGATGACATCACTCCGCGTGGATGTTAAAGAAATCTTCTGTTATGAGGTGATGACCAATACCAACTTCCATGTTTGAGGATAGTGGTGATATGAGGATAACAAAGATCAAGTCGACAAATGAAGAAAAAGCTACAGATAGAGCAGTCAACTCAGCCAGAATTCATCGTAATAGACGGATGTGTTATTCTCTGGATTACCCACAGGCCAGTACATGGACAGTACAACTGTGTCCGGGGTTTCTCATGTACAATCCAAAAGCTTCGTGTAAAGCAGATTTCTACCTGATCATTTTGGCGCTACTTGATTTATATCAAGGGTGCCACAAAGACGGTTCGCGCGGGAAAGCAGGTCAGTAGACAGCACCATCTGAGCCTGAGTTGCTCTCTCCACCCAGTGGGGCAAGCATTCTTAATATGTAAAAAACAAAGTACACGCTCTCGACATCTTGTCACACCTGTTGCATAACTTTGTCAAAGAATCACACTTTCTGTCGACAGGCGGCTAAACTCTCCAGCTCCCATTCAACATCTTACAGACATGAAATACTGCCTGGTTAGATACTTCAAGACAGACCAACTCAATATTACACCTATGACAGAACTAAACCACCTGGTAGCAATCTTCCAACACGCAAGGATGCGCACAGGGGTCCCGGACGCTTCAACAGCAATATGCACCGATGGGGCTGCGACCATCTACAACCTGCCAATGTGGTTCTCCATCACAGACTGCGGATCACATTCTCAATTAGTGCCCTACCTTTCGTCCACCGGTGGACATAGACTTCTCAAACCCAAACCAATCAACAGTGTGCTGGCTCCACCGTCTACAACATATTTAGCTGCTGCCTCATACACAAGAAGAAGAAGAACAACTCCTGGGCCGTGTGAAAGTTCTTCAAGAGCATCGCACAGTAGTACATCGACTTATTGTGACAGGATCTTCATTTGAGTAGAAAATTATCTTTCCCTAGAGTAGTCTTAAATAGTTTTCTTCTGTTTTTCTTAAATTGGCTCTCCGACCTACAGCATAGCCAAGGAGTTGTCCTACATACTTCAACCTCTGACCGGAAAGACCAGACACCATGTAAAAGACACGAGTGATTTCGCTACGTTCATATCTACTCTGACCCTCAAAGACCCAGAGATATGTTAGTATCCTTTGATATAGAATCGCTATTCACATCTGTTCCTCTGGAGGAAGCCACTGACATTACCATGGACCTTATCAAAGATGACGTGACACTGGCTGACAGGACATCCCTCCGCATCGCTGACGTGAAACAGATGTTGGAGTTTTGTTTGACTAACACGTACTTCATATTTGAAGGCGACCTATACTCCCAAACTGATGGGCTAACGATGGGTTCTTTCGTTTCCCCACCAGTGGTTAACCTGTTTATGGAGTCCTTTTGAGCAGAAAGCCCTTCTGACTGCACCTAATCCACCGCGCATATGGAAACGTTATGTGGACGACACTTTCTGTGTTATAGATCGAGACCATTTATCGCCTTTGACCACCTCAACAGTCTTCGCAAAGATGTCATCAAATACACTCGTGAAGAGGAGACCAACGGACAGATCGCATTCCTCGATGTTTTGGTTAAGATGAAACCTGACCTTGACTGTCTATCGCAAGAAGACCCACACCGACCAATACTTGAATTGAATCGCTGTGTCTGTGAATCTGATCCACCATGCACTTCAGGCAAATGTAAAATTTTCTGTGAATGCAAGAAGGTTGGCAACTCTCAAAATAAGTCGATTTTAAAATTAATATGATTCAGCTGACCAAAGTGATCAAGAAGAAACTGATGAAGAAAAAACTGAGGAATAATTTTCCAAAATATTTTTTTTATCTAATTCGCGTTATTTAATTTTATTTTGCAAAATTGTCACAACTTTCTTATGTCAACGTGGGCTTCATTTTTGTTTTGAAGTGTTTCCAAAGAGTAGTTAATATGTGGATATGTTATGCGATTATCTTCAGACTTGATGAACAAGTTGCCAATTAAGACTACATTACCATCTAAACTTGTGTTTAACCCACTTTAGATTATCCTTTTATGAAATATTCTCCATCATTATATTTGAATGTTTTGCCAATAAAGACCACCGTATTAACACAATTGTGCATCACCGTTATATTTTAATGCTTTGCCAACTATTACTATGAGCCATAAAAGTCTCAATTTCCATGGCACGGTTCAGTACCTTACCTTAACCTGTGTGTTTAGAAAATACACCCCTGGTTTTTGGGTATGATATATGATACCCAAATCACACATGGTCAGTTCTTGTTGTTATATAGCCTCCATTTTTCTGATTAAATTTTTAAAAATATTATTTTCTCAATTTTATTTGAGAAGAGATTTCTCACGGGAAAAGTACTTTGTTTACTATAAAAGAGAGAAAGGGGAATACCCCTAGTTTGTTTTGCTAAGTGCACCTGTTTAGATTGCACAATAGGGGAAGTGGGGAATTCCCCAAGGATGCTAAACTTAGAAACTTGTTTATGCTTTGGAAAAATCAAAAATTGTATATCAGGGAATTCCCCACAAAGTGAATATATTGAAAGTGATTTGATTCAGGTTATGTTTATGATGCTTCTGTAAGGTATATCTTTTTTTAGACTGGGAAGCTTTGTGAAGTCAGTATATATTTAGATTTTGATTAAGTCTCGCCGTCGCAGTTGCACTCAGCTATACAGTATGGTTATGTAGTTATTATCTACAATAATGGTAGATTCTCCACACAGTGCCAGATTTTATTATATTTTCAATTCCATGTTAGCAGAGTTCTGTATTATTCTAACTGGTCGTCTTGAAGCCGAAAGTGGCTGGGAATCAAAATAGGATCCAAATTGTGGGACAGATATAAAATCGTGGTGATTATTCTTTGACTGACATACATGTAACTGTGGATTAATTACTGTAGTCGAGGGAATTATTTAAACCTGTCGTCTTGAAAACTGCTGGACAAACTGAAAGATTTCATGGAAATATTTTAACCTATTGATTATAAGTGTGACTTAACTCATTGTTGTATTTGTCTTTGTTTTTGGACATACCAAATTCTTGAACCATTACCAATCCGTAAATCTGTTATTTTATTAAAATTTAGATCACTTGTGCACAAGGCCTCTGTTATTGTGTTTTGAAGAGTCAATTTCTGACCTTTGATCGTCCTACGAGACTTCCATACGTAATTGGGGGCTTCGTCCTTGGGAATTGAATGAGCAAATTTTGAGCTTATTTTTGCAAAATTTACACACCTAACAGTGTGATTAATATTGTAACATTGTGCAACTTTTTGGCATACAAAATGTTTGTGGTTATTACATGTAACTACCTGTAATCACTGGTAAGAAGCATGACAACAGACGCGGTCACGGTGTTGGGAGATACGTGGCTATCCACCCAAAAGGAGGGAGCCCAAAGTGAGGCAAACCATATTGTTCAGTACTTTGAAGTCAAAGTTCATTCTTCTGTCAGAAACAGACATTCCCAACAAGGGAATTGACACAGAAAAAGTAAAGGATTACTTAAGCCTTTGGTGTGGAGGGATTTGTGTCTACACTTTCAGGTGATAGTTTATTTAGATCCAAAACCCATTAGAATCAGGCGGGACATGTGCTGCGCACAGTCTATGATATTGGAACGATGCACTTCCTTTGAAGATTGAGAGTTCCACAGGAACTAGTGCATTGATTCAGGGAATAGGTATGGATTGTATTATCTCCCTCTACCCAAAATACTGTGAAATCAATTAGTTTTTCTTGGAACTGTCACAATGGGTGTTAGACAAGACTCCCAGTAAAAGGGTTATCCATGTTGTTATGGAAGATTGGCCGGTGGAGTACTCCCAATTCTCTAGTTTCCCAGTGCCCTGTACATGGTAAATTTGATGTGAAATAGACATTTTCCCAGCATGTGCAGTAACTAGTGACTAGGTCCATGACCAGAAAGCCTCACGGAAATAGTGAGCAGGTGATGATCAAAATCTCATACCATAGTAGAGCGTCGAGGTGACTTGGTCCCAAAATAAGAGGATACTTTTCTCTCAAATTAGAGGAATTTGGAAGTCTCTTCCCTCTTTCAGGGGAGCCTAAATTCCCTGTTAGTGAAAATCGCCCCTGGCAAAACAAAGTGACAAGGCTGGTAAACATGAAAATCCAGCCACTGAGCATGGTAGAGTTAAAGACTGTAAAGGAGACCCTAAGCTGGTAAATAAGCAGCACAACGACCCAGCACTTAAGAATTAGGTGGAGGGCATTGGTCGCAACAGGAAAGCCGAGACAATTCCTGTTGTTTTCGTCTACCAGCAAATGTTGTTCCTCATGAGAAAATGCGGCCACCTGATGCCTTGTAGAATTGAGATGGAAGGTTGTGCATCACAAATTGTAGTGCCAAGGTATACCATAGTGAAGTGGAGGCATAGCCATGATGTCCCATGGCAGGACAAAATGTAGGTAATGAGAAAAACACAGACAGAATGAGGAGTCATTTTTGGTGGCCTACCTCAGAAAAGATGGGTCTGAGTAGGGGTAAGACCTTGTCACACATGTCAAATGTGGGCAAGCCCAATCAGAAAAATTCCTACTGCTCCCTTGCAACCAAGACAGCATTTGATGACCATTTAGAGTAGGGGTCTTAATAGCATTGCGTAGGACACTTCCAAAGACCAAGTCAGGAAATCAGTAATTACTGACCATCATGTGTCCTTCCACAAGTTTCCCTGAGGCTATACCCTTGAAATATTAGGGCCACAGAAATAGTGAAAGCTCTAACAAAGTTTTTCACCCTAGCTGGCCTTCCAAAATCAATTCGTCTGATCAAGGATCAAATTTCATGTCAAGGTGTTGTTCCACAAGAAGTGATGGACCAGTTTTGGAATTTCCCAGTACAGTTCTTCAAGCATACCACCCAGAGATCCCAGGGGGGGCCCAGAACCCAGGGGGCCCTAAGAAAAGGTACCACCCAAGCATTGAACAATGATACAACCTTTTGTTTTGAATTGAGAGGTTGGGATGAGGGAGTTCATCTCCTGTATTTGATACCAGGAAGGCTGTACAGATTTAGGATTTAGTCCATCCGAGTTGGGTGTTTGGTCACAAAGTTTAGGGGACCATTGAGCTACTGAAATCAAATGTTGTGTGAAAATCCTGATGTGAATTTGCAGACTATGTGTCTCAATTCAGGCACAGGCGCCAAAGAGCCACAGATTGCCAAACAAATCTCAAACAGAGTCAATTCAAATTCAAAAAAACAAATTCAAATTAGTTTATTAGCATTATCTTCAGCACATTACTTGCATAATGATACTGTATTTAACTGTTATATTGGAATAAATTTGACATATTTAAGAGGGAAAAATAATATACAGAATGTAGAAATGGCATGATATCAAATGCGGGGAGGCCATAATAAGATCCTGATGGACTTGAGCATGACCCCACCTAAAATATACACTGATTATGATTAAATAATTGACTACTGGACAAGACATGACATGACAAACATGACATGACGATACATGACCAACGATTGAACAATTATTGTTTTAGACAGATCAGGGGCAAAGAACATGGTGAACGTGGCGAACCAGTAAAGACACGATACAAAAAGGATAAAGGTATTGCAATTATTGGAGTGGTCACTATAGAATTGGTAGGGGAAAATACTGATGACATTTTTTTATGACTGTAATCAAAACAGTATCAATTTAAATATGTTAATTACTCGTGTTAATTAAGTAAACAAAAACTTAAAAAAAAAAAGTCAGAAGGCAAAAAATGAAAACATGGTATGACAAAGAGCAGAAACAGAGTTATTCGACCCGGTGACCAAGTTTGTGGCACTTTTTCCAATCCATGGCATCCTTTGCAAGCCAAGTATTCTGAACCATATGAGATTGAGAACACAGTTGGAGACCTTGACTATGTGATCAAAACAAACCAGGTAGACGTAAAAAGTCGACAATTATGTCACATATATTTCAAAGAGTTTAATGAGAGAGATGATAATGTTAATCCTGCGTGTGTGGTTTCATCCAGAGTTAGTGATTAGTGTACAAATGATGACATCACAGAGTCAGAACTGAACAATACAGCACTGTAAACACAGAAAATAGTATGGTGTAAAATTGCAAATTCTGACATACTTTGCCAATTTAGACAAGAAACTAGGTCATCCCCTCCCACATAGGTCAACAAAGTGAATGGAAGAAGTTAATTCAATGAGTGGGAAACATATTTCCTGATGTCCAGTGAGACACATGTCATAACCATGACATTGATGTAGGTGAATCCGATCCCTCTAAAGCAGCATCCGTATAGAGTGAATCCAATCGTTTGCAACATATCAGAAATGAGGTTAAATACATGTTAGAACAAGGAATAGTAGAACAAGCATATTGATGGAGTTCCCCATGTATTCGGGTTCCCAAACCTGATGTTTCCTTTCGTTTGGTCACAGATTTTCGAAGTCAACCTCTGGTTCAACCCGAACTCATATCCGATCCCACTGATTGATGATTGCATATATAGAGTTTGGGATGCCAATTTGTTAGCAAATTTGATTTGTTGAAGGGTTATTGGCAAAGTTTTCCCCTCACTGACCGTGGCTAAAGAAATTCCATCCATCCACCTTTTTGTACGCCCGATGGCCTATACCAATACAAAGAATGGCATTTGGGTCTCAAAAATTCTGCTGCAAAGCACAACATTTTCAGAGATTAGTGAACAGAATATTTGCAGACTAGAATATTACCCCACAATGGTGAGGTATAAGCCAATTTGGAAAATTTTCATTTCATTCAATTTTTTTTAAGGGGAGATGTTATATGGCCTCCATTTTTTCTGATAAACTTTTAAAATTTATTTTCTCATTGTATTTGAGAAGAAGATTTCTCACGGAAAAGTACTTTGTTTACTATAAAAGAGAGAAAGGGGAATACCTGTTTTAGTTGCACAATAGGGGAAGTGGGAATTCCCCAACGATGCTAAACTTAGAAACTTTTATGCTTTGAAATCACAAAACATGTAAAGTCAGGGAATTTCCCCACAAAGGTTATATATTTCAAGTGTGTGATTCCAGGTTCATTATGTAATTGGATATTTTTGGCCAACTTTAGACTATCCGATCATTACAACTACTTTTTGGTAATTTCATAGTTGAACAATTTTGGGCTACTTCGAACTACCGTATGATGGACAACAGACATCATCACCATACTTGATGCTTTTGTTGCCTACAGTAAACCATGCTGTCAGTTTGTGCTTATATCACGTTAAATGGCTAACTTAATACTACCTTTTTGTCAACTTTTGCATCATATGCATATTTGAATGCTTTGCCAATTTGAGACAAACTTGTGGCATTCGGATTTTCATCTGCATTCGTATTTCTCCTGTAGGCCATTACCAACTCTCACTTTATTGTAAGAAACACTATAGCTTTTCAATAGTAGAAATATTAGGGAAGACTTTCATGTTAAAAGAAGTACACGTTTGAATTCATGACATCAAAAACCCTACAACCACAAGACGCCTGTCTTCCGTTTGCTAAAAAGCTGAGCTATTCCTAATTATATGTGGTGGCGGCCATCGTGGCATCTTGGATTTCAATATAGGGAATACTTTGGTATTTAAAAATAGTACAAATATGAAAGCAGTGACACCAAATCCCATACAAAGACACTAGAAGCATCATTATCGGCTGCTTTAAGAAGCTGATTTATTAACTAATTTTATGTGGTGGTGGCCATCTTGGCGGCATCATGGTATTTTCAAATGCTCACTGGTGCAATTTTGGCACCCCTCAGTTTTCTCGCATCATTATGTCTTCATGATGTAAAACCGGCAAAAAAAAAAATTTGCGGACGCTATTTTTGGGTTTTTAGTTTTGGCCCCAGACTAAAAACAACAACGCAGGCAGAGATTTTTTCTTCAAAAGAACTCAAGAAATCGGAGATTTGGTTTAATAGCTAGCATATGTCGTGCAGTTCAATTTAATTTCACCGTTAATATACAGTACAATGTAAAATCCAACCTAGATTAACGGTGGGGTGAAGCACAATGTGTAAAGATGTTATAATGCAATCAAAGGAAGAATGGGGAGGGGGGTTGAACTTCAAGGAAGATGTATTTTCTTGATCTCTGGTCTGGAACAACATTTTCCCCACCTAAAACATTGGAATCAACTGTAATATTGGAAATAAGAACCACGGAAAAACGGAAGGTCTCGAATAATGAACTGCACCTTTAACATTGAAGGTGTTTATCATTTATCTGGGAGAGTAACTCGACGTATAAAACACCGACCCCCCAGCAGTCCGCGCGCAAGTGTAGCTGTAGGCCTGCTATTAACTAAAACGGGGATCCGTTTGCTCATTACATCCACGTAGAGGGTATTTTAGCGGCTGAACTTTGTTTTCAGTTTTGTAGACTTAGGACCCATCTTTTTCATCATTCATGCGGGGACAATTTGATGTTTAATTATTAAGAACAATATTCAGATGTTGAATCTTAAAAAGGATTTTATTATGGGATAACAGTCCATTTATTTTTGAAAAAATAAGATTTGAATGACGTCACCGACGTGATTGATTGGTTTATTATTTTGGTTCGGGGGACCCATTCAGGTAAACATGACGTACGTATCCCTACATTGGAAAAACACCGATTATCGTCATCGACGTAACCGGTTTTGAATATGGGAAAGGTAATTTTGTAGCTGTTTAGACTAAATAAAACAAAAAACGTGTCTTTTGGAAAAAATAATAGTCACTCCTGGGCATAGGGGCCATAGTACACAGACCTTGATTTAACATAGTCGATTTATATATCTCGGTCGCCCGAAGAGCAACTGATACCTGATATACCTGACACGTGACCTGTCCCTGACACGTGACACCAAACTATCATACACACGTTCCGTTTATAACTACAATACGGCAAAGCATCAAGCATTCTGTATCTCCGTTGCCACAGCGTAATCGATCCAGGAGTGCAATTTGGTTTTTGGGGTGTATATATATAATAGGGCTGTTTTGATATTAGAGTGATCGGTTGCGCATGGCTACATCAGAGCGCATAGCTCTGTAGCCATGGCGCTTATGTTTCAGGGTATTATTTTGATAGAGATTACTTTTTCAGGGGAAAGTTTCTGGAGTTTTTGATTTATGCACAGTAATTAACAGCAGCAGATTGATTTAACTTCATATTTTTTTTCTTAATTATCATATATTACAAAGATCTTTTTGAACCAGGTTTAAGAGATGATTTTTTTAATGTCACTGGACCGAGACGCCATAATAAAATGCCTGTAGCAGTTTCACAAAATTACCCGTTTGGAACTCCCCAATGCCCAAGCGCGCAAATCGTGTCCTACCCTCCCCTGTACGAACCACATGTTAGTCTCACCTCTGTGATCGATTACGCTGTGACAACAGAGATCGGAATGCTTGCTGCTTTGCCGTATTGTATTAATAAACGTTAACGAGATGAAATAGTTTGGTGTTCACTTGTCAGGTTCGGTCACGTGTCTGTATCAGATAGCAGTGTGCTCTTCGGGGGCGACCGCTATATATAAATCCGACTATGGGTTAAACAAGGTCTGTACATATGACCCTCTTTCCCAAAGTGCATTAATTGATATTTTTTTTTCCAAAAGACCCCGATATTATGTCTAAACAGTACAAAATGTACCTTTTTTTCCCTACAGATTTCAAAAACCGACGTAGATGACGATAATCGGTTGGTTTTTTTCCAATGTAGCGAAACGTTACGCTCATTTTACCTGAATGGGTCCCCCGAGCAAAATAATAAACCAATCAATGCCGTGACTTATCAAATCTTTATTTTTTTTTTCCAAAATTGGCTTTTATTCCCATAATAAACTTCCTTTTTAAGCTTCAACACTGTATATTGTTCTTTAATACTTAATATTCAATTGTCCCCATATGAATGTGAAAAAGATGGGCCATAAGTCTACAAACTGATACATATGCGCCGGCGTAATACCCTTACCGTGGACTGAATGAGCAGACGGACCCCCGTGTTAGTTGTAAGCAGGCTCCAGCCACTTGCGCGCGCCTGCGGGGGGTTTATTCGTCAAGCTTGAGACATACTGTAATAAAGACTATTATAGTTTCAAATGCATTTTTGAGGCGTAGTACGACACCCTTTCGAACCTAACACCATAGATGATGATAGCTAAAATCGCTCTTCTAATCGAACCTGCTGATAGCTCAGTCCGTTGAGCGTCTTGCAATGTAATAAGTACAAGGTCGCCCCGTTTCGAATCCGGGGGTTCCACGCACTGGTTTTTTTTTCAACACTATCGTGCGCTGGCCATCTCCTGGGAAAGATTATAAATATATAGTTTTCAATGCATGTTCAAGTCATAGTGTGGTACTTTTCAATGAAGTACTTACCAGCATCGGGGGTAGCTTTATCTTAAATTGTTTTTTTTCAAATTTTCAAAATTCAATCAATGCAACATAATGCTCCCTTTAGTGATAGCCATTAAACAGTAATAGTAGCCTGTCCATGTCACGCAGTAATTTTGAAACATTTACCTTGCTGCAATAACCTTGGGTTCCGAATTTAACACCCTCAACTTGGTTTACAACATCCAGAATTTCAGGTGATGAATTTCAGCTGTGCTTTGAAATTTGGTTTTTGTATTGAATGTACACCAAGCTCCAGAAACTTCCCCTGCAAAATAAGCTCATATCAAACATATATACCCTTGAACATAACTCCATGCTCAGAGCTATGGCGCTCTATAGCCATGCCCACCGATACACTCTATATCAAAACAAGCCCTACTTATAATTTATTTACACCCCAAAACCCATTGGACCTGGATCGAGAAAGTTCGGAGTATTGTATATATATAATATATTATTACACTATTTACATATGTGTGGAATTGACATTGTGTCTTTAGGCATTTAATCTTGCCTTGGGTGATAATATGATATCCTATAGTAATCAAATACGGTGTCACATTAGAAATGAAGGGAGTTATTAAGGCCGACTCAGAGATTCCGAGGAGGGCGGCCCTCATTTCCAAAAAAAATCGTGTTTTTTGCTGTTCATAATGCTTGTCCTATACTAATCACTGGTGAACTTGCTAAGCTTAAATCGAATTCCTTCATATATAAAATCCGTCACTACTTTGTTTATCAAAGCCGGATCCCGGAATTTTTTGTTATACACAGTATCCTATGGGCCTTAATACTACACATAAATGTTACTGCATCAAAAACGAAAAATCCAATTAATATCAAACTTTGGAAGTGGGCAGTTTAGGTTAATATAATTTCTTCTAGTTGACTATTGTTTCATTATTACACAAAAAAATATATTTCGAAATCTCTGAGTCAGACCTTTAACTCGAAGGATGTTTCTGTCTATGCTTAGACGCATAACCCCCGCAGCCCGCGCGCAAGTGGGCTGTAAGCCTGCCTAGAACACAACGGGGATCCGTCGGCTCATTCAGTCCCCGGTAAGGTATTATTTAGCCCTGTGACTATGTTTTTCAGTTTGTAGACTTCTGGACCCATCTTTTTCACTTCAATCGGGGACAATTGAATATTAATTAATAAAGCACATATACAATTTTAATCTTAAAAAGGAGTTTATTATGGGAATAACAAGTAAAAACAGCCAATTTTTTTGAAAAAATCAAGATTTGATACGTCACACGCATGATTTGGGTTTATGATTTTTGCTTCGGGGGAACCAGTCAGGTAAAAATGACGGACGTACCCTACATTGGAAAAAAACACGATTATCGTCATCGTACTCTGTTTTTGAATATAGGAAAAGGTAAATTTTGTACGTTTAGAACATAATAACACGGTGTCTTTTTGAAAAAAATAATGGCACTTTGTGCAGAAGGTCAGTACAGACCTTGATTTAACATAGTCGATTTATATATATCGGACGCCCCCGAAGAGCACACTAATATGCATCTGATACCTGACACTTGACCCTTCCCTGGCACGTGACACCAAACTATTCATCTCGTTACCGTTTATAACTACAATACGGCAACGCAGCAAGCCATTCTGTATCTCTGTTTTACGCGTAAGCGATCAAGATGTGAGACTTATACATGTGGTTCTGTACCGGGAGGATCGGACACGATCTGCTCGATTTGGGTTGGGCATTGGTGATTTCCAACCGGTAATTGTGAAACTGCTACATGCATTTACTAGGGCAGTCTCGGTCCCAGTGACATTAAAAATCATCTCTTAAACTTTGTTAAAGATCTTAGTAATATCATGATAATTGAAAAAAAATAATTCACATCATCATGTTCGTTTAAATTACCTGTGCATAACTCCAAACTCCAGAAACTTCCTCCCCAGCAAAAGTAATCTCTATCAAATCATAATCCCTTGAACATACCGCCATGCTACAGAGCTATTCGCTCTGTTGCCATGCGCCACACGATCACTCTAATATCAAAACATCCCTATTCGAATTATTATACAACCAACCCCAAAACATTGCACTCCTGGATGTGTAAAGAAACCACATTTTATCGCTGTCTCCTAATCAGGAAATTTGTCCCCAGGCGATTGTTTGCTTGACAGCTGTCAGTTGTGAAAGGAGAGTAACGGCTCTTGGTAATAATTACAAGACCCCTCATAATTACAGGGATGGTGTGCAAATCCGATATATGTATCTATAATATATATATTCTTAATATGGCCTCATTTTTCTGATTAAATGAAACTTTTAAAAATATTAGTTCTCAATTTATTTGAGAATAGATTTCTCACTGAAAAATATTTGTTTCTATAAAAGAGAAAAGGGATTCCCAAGAGTTGTTTTCTAGTGCCCTGTTTTAGATTGCACAATGGAGATTGGGGAATTTCCCCAATGATGCTAAACATAGAAGCTTGTTTTAATTCTTTAAAAGATCAAAACATTGCAAGATCTTGAATTCCCCCATATAGTTTATATAGAAGTGATGTAATTCGGTGATAATTCTGATTGGTCAGCGCTAGTGTAAGGTTATGTTTATGCATAAGGATCAGTAATGAATATGGTTAGAAAGGGAATCTATCTGTGAGTAGTTAAATACTTCAACTGGAAGGACTCTCTGCCAGCATCCACTTCTAACAAGTTTCTAGAAGATAGCTAGTTTTACTCTGCTGCATTAAGGACAGACCTCAAGTACCCTAGTGCCAGGATATATAATTCCTGTGAAGCAGAGTGCTGTAAATTTTCGACTGTCATCTTTTTGAAAAGCCGAAATTGCTGGAATCCAAAATAGGATTCCAAATTATGACAGATAGAATCGTGTATTCTCTTACTGATTAACTGTGGATTACTTTCGTCGAGGGACTTAATTTTACTTGTCGTCTTAACTGCTTTGGACAAAAGTTATCTTCAGCACTGAGAAATTCCCCATGGAATATACTATCTGAAGAGTTAAATTATGGGAACTTTGCATACGGGTCATTTGGAGTCTTCGCTGTGAGGACATATCATGTTGACCTGCAACGCCTTCAACATAGGCTACTAGAACTCTTTATAAGTATAATCTTAAATTGTGTAATTAATGTGATTTTGTTTTGGACTACGCAAATTCTTGAACCAAACAAGTAAAGATCATTAAACTGTTTATTATATAGATTTTACGATCAGTTGTGCACACGGCTCATTTCTTTGGTTTGAAAGTTATTTCTGACCTTAGACGTCTACGACGTCATAACGAATATATATAGATATATCTATATATTATAGATATTGTAATATAGTATATTCTATATATATATAGATATATGGTCTAGAACAGTCCCATATATTAAATGGAATCAAACCACATATTGTTAATTCACGAGAATGCCACAATAGTGTCCGGCCAGAGCCTTTGTCAAGTGGTGGAATGCGTAAGTGACCTAATGGGACAACATGCATGGAACGCGAGAGCGCAGGGAAGGATCGTAAGCGTCCGCGTCGAGCGTATGACGAGAGCGCTGGAAGCACAGCGCACGGCGCAGGAAATTTCCCCTGAGGTCACCACACAATATGACTGTGGCTGCGACGGAGAAGATATTACACAGGAGCAAGTAAAAATGAAGGAGAAGTAGAAACAGAAGGATGAAATGAAATACGGAAAGAGCAGAGGAAAGAACTAAGACAGAGAGAGAAAAAGAAGAAAAAGAAAAGGTGGAACTAAGGGATAAAGAAAAGGAGGAAACGAAAGGAAAGAAAAAAATAACAGAAAGGGGAAGGATGAAGAAGGAGACATAAAGAAACCAATAATAATATACAAAACATTATTGCATAAGGGAAAATATACCCAAAATATTACTGAAATAGATACTTAACATACACATATTCAAAAAAAAAAAAAAAAAATGGAATAATAAATAAAATAAATACATAATAATAAAAATAAAGAATAAAAAAACAAACAAAAAAAAAAAAAAAAAAAAAAAAAAAAAACACGATAATACATAATAGAAAAAATAAGATGAGAGGAAATTACATAAAGTCCATAACAAATGAAAGTTCAACAAGCAAAGAGGAGGCACAAACCCCGATTCAGTTCAGCTGGATTACTGGTTCATGGAAGATTAAAAGAACTGAATCTAATTTCATTCCCCTAGACCAATTTCCCGGAACCAACCGTCGGTGGCGTAGCTCACGACTAGGGCGTTGGCGGAACACTTTAAATACTGTCGTAGAGAACGACCAAGTAACGACCTAAAACGCCCCATATCTAGATTTAGCCAACATTTTAACATTGTATCGCATGGACGCCATAGAATGGTTTCAACAGGGGTTGAACCTGAAAACATACAAACAAGCATTCATCTGAGTCAAAAAGTGATTTTATATGATTTTATTTAAATGCCCCGTGACGTCACGAGAAGCATCAGAGGGGGTAAAAGATCAGCACGGGGGAGGACAAATATACATGAGTAAGTCCTTCTTCGTGAATCAAATCCTGGATGCTTGGGAAACGTCACCCAAAGAATCTTTTCTCCTCTTCAATTGATACCAAATTTGCCCATTTTGGAGCAATTGTTTATATTTTACAAATCGAAATCATTTCGCTACGCAAAGTTGTAAATTTAGAAATTTTGACTTTTTGTTTTAATTAGGTACGGTTTAACCATTATATTTTCACAAATAAAACAATCACAATCCGCTTATCGAGTAAACAACTTCTTCGGCCCCATGATCGTGGCCATCCCAGGTTCGAATCCGACACGGCGTATGATTGTTTTTTCCCTCCTCTTTCACCTTCCTATAATTACTAATTTAGCACTAATGGTATTCCAAGTACTATATTAGATTTCTATATTTCATTTTTTTCGCGAAAATACGTTTATAAGGCTGGATCATACCGTATCAAATGAATGGTCTACACTCGTAACAACAATACCAAAGTATTGTAATACTGACCCAGGTGGTGAAAGCCTGGCGATACACAAAGCCGAACGATTATCAGATTAATCATGATGATGTTTGCTGAACAACACTCCGCAAAATCAGTAGGGGTGGAGAGGATGCATTCCCCGTATTGGTAATGCATCCTCTCACCACCAAAATCCTTCATCAACACGCCATCATTCTCTCAGTCTCCAAGCACAAGAGCATAACGCACAATTATTGTGCAACATCAAAACAGTTCAAGACATGTACCATTACATTGACAATCCTTCAGCATGCCTCAAAAAACAACCCAAGGAAGTTATTTGGAATTTCATTAAGTGATGAGAGATCTGCTTTAACGATTGACACACATGTCTATACCCATCATGCCCCCCCCCCCCCATGCGCCCCGGGGGGATTCGCACAACATCTATAAATTGTACATATTTGCCCCCTTCATCTGGCCAAACGCAACATGGCAATCGAGCCTATCGAGTTCCGAAAACTCCTCCTGGGTTGCACTGTTTCAAACTGAATATGAGCGTTTGGTTCTGCTGTAGTTTTTTTCCTCTTGTCTTTGTCGTGTACTGTAGTCAGGGCGGTGATGAACATATATACACTATTTATTGGCAGGGGCCGTACGCAGGGATTTTTTTACGGGGGTGAGGGTTCTTCGAAAAAGAGACCCTTTTTTTTTTTTTTTTTGAAAAAAAAAATGACCTAAGCCCCCCCTAAAATGGTTCTTTCTTTGGACAGTTTGAACATCTTTATCACCAAAAAGTGACTTTTCGTCATAAGTTCTCTAAATTTTGGACTCTTTATATCCACAAAAATCGGCCAAAAATTGGACCTTTTTCCTCTTTGCGGCACGGGCCTGCGTTATTGGTTATAAAATTTAAAAGAATGTTAATATTCTGAATGGCCCAAGTTCATCCCCTGGTGGCACAATTTCTAGTCTTCCAGTGATGCCAAGAAAATCAGCCCTACCCCCTGGGTATTGTAATACTGTTTAAGGTTAAGGTTATTGGTGCATAATAGCCATAGTGCTGAAAAGCGCCATTTAAAATACTTATAATAATAAAACATCATCCGTCTGAAAATCGGGTAATATAATGCCCGTAACAAACTCGATTTGCTTCTTAAGGAGGTCTTTCTGCCTCTGCTAAAATCCTTACAATTCACCGCGGGAATATATATTTCATTTTACAGTATGACTTAAACAATACAATTTTTGTTCATTGAAATGGCGACAATGAATTCTTTCCACTTACAAACTTACACTTAAAAAGTAAGCAAAACCATAGGAAAAGGCTAAATACAAAACGATTTTCTCCAAAGGTTGGGTTAGATGGTAATATGTTCTTAACAATACATGCTTTCTTTTTTATTAGTTTGTTTCTTTTTGTTGGTCGCACGTTTGATGTTGCTATTTTTGGAAATTGTTCTGTATCGAGAATTTGCTGGTCTATTGTTATGATTTCGGCTTTTTTGGTTCAGTATTGTTCGTACAAAATAATTTCTTGCAATTCTTGAATGATATTTGTTGTAGAATTGGGTTCGAACAAATATAGAGATGCTTTGTTTGCACAAAACACCGTGGTAAGTTTTGGTTTGATACGAAGGTGGTGATTTACCTGATGAGTGCGGTGAAGGTTTCGTGGCTATAAAATATTTCAAAAGAAATTTTTCATTTTGAAAAATTGATCTGAAGTTAAAAAACTATATTTTTCAACAAGATAATTTGTGCTACTCATGTAAAATTTGGTGATGTGAGGTTCTGTAAAAGTCGCAAGGGATAGGTTATTTTCCCAAAAAGTACTCAGGAGGAAGTTAGGAAAATATCATTTATAGAAAGATATATTGAAGGTACTATAAATAACCAAACAGATGTAATCATTGCGCCTGGGTCATATCCACACATTATATATGCGTCGTATATGGTTCTAGTATTGTTGCTGTTCAAATCAAACTGTGATTGTTTAATTTAAAGTGAGAAAAAGAGCAGTGAAATAGCTACTTCTTAAGGGGTGGAAATTCCCAAATTTATCCCAAAATCCACTTGGACATAATTTGATACAGAATGTAATTTAATCTTAATGAAAGACCATTTAAATGTTAGATCTTATCATCCCTTTCATTTGATACCATATTTGGTATTGGTGTACCTGTATGTGAGTTGTTACATTAAAATGTTGTTTTTAGAAAATTCCATTTTAACATGTAAGTACCCCATATAGCTCAGTAGGGTTAGTAGACCTTTAGGTGCATCACGGGAGGATACAAGTTGGTGAAAGTCTTTTTATGTATTACCAGCAAATTGTAGCCTCTTAGCTCTTGGCATTTTTTCATGTTCTCGGTTTGCTACTTCAACTTGCAAGGTAAAGCACTTTTGCTACATCAGCACCTAGATTAAGATTGAGCAAAAAACGATGTTGTGCCCGCGCATCCAGCCAGCAAGTCGGATATATGATGATACATAGTCTTACATTGTTGTCGGTAACACAGGTCAGTTAATAGACTGAATCACATGTAGAACCTACAAGATCTCTGTTCAGTTTAATTTACGTTCTAAAGTGCCCACACATTTTGACCGTTTATTTTCCTTTCACTGGATTTAATGTATCATTTTTTCAAACCATGTTTAACCAACATCCAAAACCATGCATCACGTGATGGTGTTAGACTTTGTTGACCTTAGTGCACAACGAAAAGGCAGGACATGTACCTTGAAACATAAGGAAGAAAAAAAAAAATAGTTGCTTTGGGGCCAGAATCCATATTTTAAATAATTCCAGGACGATGGCAGGGGGGGGGGGGGGGGGGGCAAGGCAACTTTCAATATAGCAATTTATTCAAACGAATCAAAATAGATTATAGCAATATAGACACAAAGAAATACCAATTAAGGCGCTGTCTTGTAGGTCGGGGCATGGATGTTCCCATGATTACGATCTCATTCTCTTTCCGTTATTCATGCATAAAAGTTCAGAAATAAAGTTTGCAGTAGCGTTGATTCTTCAGCTCCAACGTTTTTTGGGATTCATAAGAAAATATTTTGACAACATATAAAAATGCATAATTTGTCATTAAGATTTCGCCCGGTTTACGTGTTAAACCAATGCGACGGCTAACTTTGTGAATTTCTGGCAGTCGCCCCCGCCTCATAATTCCCTAACTTCTAAGTTGTTAAATACAAGAGGCATGGAAAAGCCTAACATGCAAGCAGGTGCATTTTAAAACACGTTTACAATAAATGACCTCAAATGCCCAGATGACTTGACCAAGAGCCTATTATTATACCTTAGCACTTTATAATTATGACCCACTGCCAAAGATTATTAAGGGTGAACTAAATGGAACCTGCAAACTAACCATGCAAAAATTATACCTCAATGTGGATTAGGTTAACCTATAGAGGCTTAACGCTAACTGCACTAGTATTATTGACCGTCACTAGCTGAGCATTTAGTGAATAAGAGACGAGTGCCGAGAAATGGGGGCCTACGGGCCCATACTGCCGTTTGGTGCCGACTAGGCATTTACACATATAGAGATCGCGAACTGCGAGTGCCCGATTTGAGTGCTGACAGGCCATCCCCCCTCCGATCGCAAAAAATTGGACACTACTGATGTGGCCAGCTGGTGATTTCTCCTCAGAGGTCATTTTAAAAAAAAATCGAAAAACTAAACAGAAAGAGTGTCAATATGAGGCAGGCTTGGCAACTTCAGTCTCCGAACTGGTATCGCCAAAAACAGAGTTGAGTCTTATTTATTTTTTTTAATAGGAATTTTTTAAAGTTTTCTACAAATTACAAATTGAATTTTGACCAAACAAGTGTTTTTCCTAATGCATTTGATGCCAAGACAAGCTAGGCATATGTTCTAAATGTTCATTTTGTGTATTCCATCTGGAGTACAAGTAATTCATCCGGACACAGTAGATGGCGAGACATGCCTAGCTATCAGTTTGGGATCTCATCAATGGGACTGAAAAAGTAAATTAAGTCGCGTTCTAGCCTAATTCTTATTGTTGAGGGAGAGGTTTGCTCAAGCAAAATATTTTTTATGGGACATAGGGCCTACAATTCCATTTGGAAAACCCTCCCCTTTAATGCGTTAGGCTTTAGTTTACTACTTTAGGCATAATGTTTAGTTTTATTTAAGATTAGACATTGTTGATCGGTAAGACTACAGAAAACAGTCATGACATTCGTACCAATCTTTTAGCACTTATCGACTGGCCGGGTGTCTGCATGGTGATTATGATTCTCAATAGCGAATGTAGGTACACACCTACTAACCTGGGCTGCCGTAAGGATTTAAACATCTTGGGTGGACTACTTCTTAAATGGCATCCTGAAAAAAAATGCTTTTTTTTTTTTTTTCACAATGTCTGAGAATGCACTAGTTACATTAAGAAAGCGATGAAAATATTGAGGAATTGAAATTTCATGATTGACAAGGTAGACTGGTATTTTTTCTCAAACTAGTGAATTGAGACAATGTTGAAAAATTTGGATTTGGTTAATTTTAGCTTGTACTTTATGTGGTATTGTTGTATTTCCCCCATGAGAAACCTGCTCAAAGTTGCCATTTTTCACCCCATAGACTACTGGTTGGAGTAGTGGTGTATAACCTTATACGTTTGACGGACACACAAGCGTACTATAAACGACAATCAGGAAAGACGTAACTCAGCATTGAAAAGAATATTATGCTGTAATATAATACTGACTTTTGGAAATGTGATGTTTAATATGTTCTACTAAGCCAAAATCTATTCATTACTAAAATGTTTCAAACATCTCATAAAGCTCTCATATTTGGTACTGTAAGCAAACATTATATAAACTTTAGTAAACAAACAGAGAACAACTTTTAATTATGAACTATTTCTTTCAGTGCTGAGTACGTCTTTCTGATTGTCAAACCCTCGAAAATGCACTAATGGGTTTTGTCTCTGTCTTCAGTCGTAGTTGTTACAAGCTTTGTTGACACTTATCTTTCCGACAAGGCTTGAAAAAGGGGTTACTATACTAGTCGATGGTTAGTCAGAAATTCAACTAACACAGGCTGAATGAAATTTATTCTGTTCATAAAGCAAAACCACGGATGACCAATTGATAAAATATTACTGGTAGATAGATGTGTGGATATCAAGCTCTCTAACGGGTCAATCTGGTTATACACTGTGCATAGTGGTACTTATTATTGTCTTGATCGGGCATTAATTCCAACTGCATGAACTTTGGTCATTTTGCCTAGCTTGCCTTGTGGTAAGTCGGTCAATGTCATGGTTGTGGTGGGAGCCCTTGTTATCGAATAAAACTATGGCACGCTCCACGTATCAAATCATGGCGAGTTTTCCGCGCATGTCGAGGTTCACGCGCTGTGTGTTCGAGTTTCCTGCCATATGTCGAGTGTGACGCGTTATAATTTCGGTTTACAGCGACGGAAAAAAAACAATGTCCAGTTTGCACATGTTGAAAAAAATCACGTCCAGTTTTTTAAAACTCGCCATGACTTTATTCTGGACATGATTATTCTGGCATGATTATGGAAACTCGGCAATAGAAGTGCAAACTGGATAGGGAGGCGCTGTAACTCGACATATGGGGGGGAAAACTCGATACACGGAGCGAGAAACTCGACATGCGAGGGAAAACTCGCCATGATTGATACGTGGAGCGGGCCATAAATAACTGTCGTCAACTTATTACACCAATAAGCTCAAGCCATATTTACTTTGCCAAGCAGAAGCTTCCATTCACCGCATTCAAAATTATGCGTGAAAGTCTCAGAGAATTGCGGGGAGAATTGGTACTGCCTGCTCACTGGAGCCAAATTCGGTAACCCAATACACATGCCAAGTCTGATTAGCATGCCTTAAAAAGTCATATTATTTCCAGCAATGCCATTACCCATTCGTGAAAAAATATCAAGTAGCGAAAGAGTTGAATAACAATTTTTCACAAATTTACCTAAAAAGGTGGAATACGGAAACATCGCAGGTTGGAAATCAATACACATACGTACATAAAAATACACCAAAGGAAATGGAAACAAGAAAAACGTAAGCATTACGAGAAAACCAATAAGATTTAAACAGCTTTTTGAAAGGTAAAATGGAACTGGATTCTCTGATATGGATGGGATTGTTATTCCAGAGTTTGTGGCCCACGACCTGTGAAGCTCTGTCACCAAAACCACGATTTGTTCTAGGAGTCTGGTTAAATCATCATACGCACAGGAGATAACGCTTGGACTGAGTGTGGTGAAAATTATATCAGAAAAATATATTTGTGGTGTCAATTTTCGTTGACACAAATGATCCATAATAACTAATACTTGAAAATGACCGTTGATGGACCAGGGATCCAATGAAGCTTAGTCAAGTAAGGAGATATGTGCCTCACTCCTCCTGACCCGAAAGATCACCCTCGCCAGCCTGTTCTGGATTTTCTGCAGAACTTTAAATTGGCCACTGTGATGCCATAGAGGAGTGAATTACCATATCAAGACGAACGGACCCAGAGATCGGCCAACATGGTGTGCAACTGATCTGGGTTAAAGTCTGACTCACAGATTTCGAAAATTATTTTTTTGTGTAATCATGAAAAATATTCAACTATCACTAAAGATAGTACCTAAAATGGCACAATTCCAAAATTTGAGATGAATCGGATTTGTCCAGTTTTGATGAGTAAACATTTATGTGTATATTACTCCATAGGATACTGTGTATAACAAAAATTCCGTGATTCGGAATTTTATAAAAAGTTGTGATTTCAATATGAAGGAATTCGATTTAAGCTTAGCAATTTCACACAGTATTAGTATAATGGACAATCATTATGTACAAGCAAAAACACGATTTTTTTTGGAATTGAAGGGCGCCCTCCTCAGGAAATCTCTGAGTCGCCTTAAGTATCTACGAATACGAGCGATATTCCTAAGCTGGGTAATTAAGGGTTCTACCTATGACTTGAGTAGTCATCGAACCATCTCTGTCCATGATAATACCAATTAGGATTTCTGACTGAGTCTTTGTTTCAACATCATTGTTGCGCAACCGTAGAGAAAGAAGAGGGTATAAACTTACATTTTGTCTAAAAAAATAACTAGATTCTGTTTTCTTATATCCAGTTTTAACCTGTTGTGTTGGAACGGTTTTGAATTTAAGTAATACACAATTCAATTGTTACACAAGTGCATTAGAACCTTCAGCTATGGTTAGCCTGGGTCAAATGATGTAAAATGTGTGTTTCGTCTGCGTAGGGTTATTGTAAGAGAGATTGTATTACGAATGATATCACCAAGCGGGAGATAAATATTATAACACACAGAACTCCAGCACACGTCTAACAATCCTTTCGACTAACCAAATTGGCGACCTCTAGTGACGAGATGGTTCGTATTCGAATAAAAAATAAAAAACTATAAAAACAACATTGAATTCTGTGTCTGACTCCTATGGAGTTCGATGAATGTTTGGTTTTATTTTTTTCTTAAATTTAATCTTTTATTCATGCCCTTTTATGGCGCGAAACCAGCCTCATAAGACCTTACAAGGTCGAAGTTCGGTATGCCGCAAAGTCCATGTGTTAGTGGTCTTATTTGCAGCCACAGCGGGGGTAGTCTTTGTCAAAGACTCGGTTTTAAAGAATTCGTGGGATAAAACTCAGAGCTGATAGCTGATAGTACCCGGTATTAGAGTATAATACACTTACAAGGTCTGTAACACAGACTACTAGCAGGGGACTGTAGTGAAAGAGTGTGCGCTTCCGGATAAAATTGTGAATGTTTGGACACAAGTACTTTAGGCATTGATAATCCATAAAATTGATGGAAGCACTTACCAACCTCCCTTAATGGACCCCAGCTTAGGTTTGAAGGTTATACAGGGGTCAAAATTGTAAAATGTTCCGTTTGTGTTGAAAATACACCATGATGTTTGTCTGGTTACAAGGATTCCAAAAAGGTATAGTTTACACTATCTACACTATCTATGGCTTAAAGTTTCGGAGTTATGGGGTAAAAATAGTGAAAAAGTCAATTTTGGTGTAAATTGTTTCCCTATCTTAAATGATTGAAATAAGGAATAGTTTGCCTTATATGTTATGCTTAGCTTTCACGTTATCCAACAAAATAGGTCACAGGTCAATAGAACCCAATAGCTGCCAATAGCTGTTGAATTTATTCGCCATTTTGGTTAATAACCAACCACTTAAGATAGTCAAAACTATTCCCATATTTCATTCTACGTTTTACAAAAATTAGAGCAATTAATTAGCAATTAATTTTTGACCCTGTACAACAAAAATTGACCTTTTCACCATTTGTACAGTTTTTATCCTATAATTCCAAAACTATAAGGCATAGGTAGTATAAACTATACCTTTTTTGGAATCCTTGTAACCAGACAAACATCATGGTGTGCTTTTCAACACAATCAGAACATTTTATTTTTTACCCCTGTGTAACCTTGAACGCCAAGCTGGGGGCCATAAAAGGGGTGTGGAACTTGCTTCCATCATTTTTTTGATTATCAATATATTGATAATAAACAAAAAAATGATACATAAATTACTTGTGTACCAAATTCACAGTTTCATCCAAATTTGCACACTCACATGAGCTCTGTGCATTACAGCCCCCCACTATACAGCGGGAGCGGCCGTTCGACTGTTAGCATGTTTATGCCATTCATGGTCCTTTAAACCACACTGTTCTACACCAATTTCTGTTGATCACGATACTTCGAGATTTATCTTTGTTAAGTGCGCGTTACGAGTGGATCACTAATCCATGGACGTAATAGAGAGAAGGACCATCAACACACTAGTTTCAAAGACCCGATCACATTGCCGCCTTTTGTTATTAAATCCCACCATGATCTCATTTACCGGCTTCTTCTTCCAGTTCTTCTTCCAGTTAAGCGCCAACTTCATATTTGAAGACTCTGGCACGAAGTGTGTGTGGTGTCGTGCGGGAATTTAGTCTAACTTGAAGAGGGCTTTCTGAAGGCTTCTGGTGTTGGCGCAGTGAACTATATTCTCGGCAGATTATTCCCTGACGGGTAGTAACGTGGGAAAAACTGAATTGGTGGTATGCACACGAGTCAAAAGGGACATGGTATGCAAGTGAATTTTCGCGGCGCGTTTGTGTGGTGTGATTTTTGGATGAAAGAAGAGGAGTGGATCAAATCGCAAAATGGTCATGTGGATCTTGTAAAACATGGCTAGTCTTGACTGCTGACGACGTAAGCGTTTTCTATTGAGCTCCGGTATTTTACCGGTGAGATATTTCACCGGTAAATAGTGTACGATATTGGAGAGAGGGCAATTTCTACTGGAGCGTGTATTCGGGGAAATTAAGCCGACTTCAGTGACCCAAGTGAAATTTTTGCCGGGTATAGAGATCATCCACGGGTCAAATTGCATGCATTGTGGTTGACCCTATTCCCTGAAGGAATAGCACAGTTTTTGTAATATTACGTTGTGATGATTCAAGCTAATTTCGCCCAAAATCTGACGTTCAGTTAAGCGAGATGCTTAGTTCTTCAGCACCAATCATTACGCTATAGAACACAACGAGCACAGCGTATTTTAATGGCACTTGCAGTTGTTTTGCGCTCCATGCATCACCCGTGTGTGTTGTTGATGTAAATTGTAAGCCCCGCTGTTGCTTCTTAACCCAGCCCCAATTTCCGGTTTCTTTACTGCATGCGCACTGATGTCGGAGCGGGATCTTTTTCTATTGACGTGATCCGGTATGTTCTCGGGTATGTTATATGGCCTCCATTTTTCTGATTAAAC
>JAMKCH010033124.1:0-17253 GCA_023653785.1 Ophioderma brevispina
TAAGCGACGCCCACTCACGACTGGATAACCGGCTAGGTGAGAGAACGCACCAAAGGCAGGGATACTAATCTAATAAATAAGCTAAGTCTATAGAGAATTTATTAACAATAACGCAGTTTCAATCACTCCAACAAAACTCTTTATCAACAGCCGGACCTCAGTGACACATAGCTGACAATGAAAGCGTAAAGGAAACGATTAGTATTACTTACACTCTCACATGTGAGAGGGCATTACACTAGTGATTACGATACCTACCTTCCACGACCTTAATTTGCACGAATGTTTCATTTGGGCACAACCAGAAACCTTTACCACGGTAAAAAATTCGCCAATTCCCGAAATAGTCGGAAGAGGCACGCACACTTTATTAGAAAACCCCTACCCGCCGCCCAAAAAGCGTGGTTGTTTCGCCCTTACCCAAAAACGAAAAGTTTCTCCACAACAACCAGCACCTTTTTGGGGTGGACAACTAAACATCCGGGTGGGCCGTAAGGTCGTGGAAGGTAGGTATCGTACGCTAGTGTATCGCCCTCTCCACATTTGAGGGGATACACTGCCCGCTAGCGATAGCTATCTTCTACGACCTACTTTTGCACAGAATACCACTGGCAGTCCCGTTGGCGGAACAAGGTCGCAGAAAGTAAATAAGTACTGCGCAGACCCTCGTAAAAATCCTAAAGACTTACCTAAAGCTCCTGGTTCGAACAGGACCGGACCCGCCATAAGAGCATGGACGGCAACGCTTCCTCTTCGCCTCACCAAAACATCCCTCAGGTAAGCCTGCTGGAATGTGGAAGCGGAACTCCAACCAATGGTGTTTCCAGAATATCTGGTATGGAAGACCCTTGTAAAAAGCCCAGGAAGAAGCTTGAGCACCAACGTCATGAGATCTGACCGGGAGCAAATCAAACCGATCATGGTGTTTTTTTGTGGTCTCGGATGATTGAGGCAAACACAGCGGCTCAATGTGTTCTTAGCTGCAGGGCCATATGGAGTGCGGAGATGAGATAAACAGTGTTGAGTTGTACAAAGTTCCTTCTACACTCCAGATGCCGCTTTAGAGCCCGAACTGGACAACAAGGCTTCTCAGAGCGGCCTGAAAATTTGGTCAGATTTGGGCAAAATACTGGTTTAGGATGAAAGAAAAAGTTCTGGTTTAGGCAGAAAACATGCTCGAGGGAGTAAGGAGACTCCATCTCTCTCGAAGCGCAAGTTCGCCTCGTCAATGGACAGGGCATGAACCTCAGACCCACGACGACCAGAGGCAACCTCCCAGCCACACCAGAAGGGCCGTCTTCCTAGATAAATCTAGGGGATCTAGGTTCTTAAAAGGTTCCAAATCATCGGACGCTAAGAACTGTAAGACCAATGGTAAGTCCCACTACGGTACGAGGGATCGGATTGGAGGGCGAACCGTGAACATACCTTTCACCAGGCTGGTCAGGTGGGGCTCGAGGAGACTGATAGACCATCTCCGAAACCTCCATGGAGTTGTCGGTAGCAGTGCGGGATAACCGCCGACTGTCTGGACACTCGCCCCATCTTCCGTATGGAAGTCCGCAACCTGACCTTACATTTGCGATCTGGACTGATCTCTCTATCAGCACACCATGCATGGTAACGGCGGAGTCGAGAATTGCTAGAAATTCTCGGTCGACGTTCGCTTGCTGGCAGCCGAGCGCGGCAGCCTGTTCAGAAATCCCGCCTGAGTGTAGCGTGCGGAAATACGCCAACCAGTAAGGCTCAGAGCTGGGAGGTGCGGCTCTGGGACCCAATCGGAATCGACTGGGACTATTACCAGGTTCCCCGCGCATGGGGAGGCGGACCGGTTCCCCTAATAGCAGATCTAGCAGCCGCGGGAACCACAGGGTCGAGGCCACAGAGGGGCCACCTACAGAACCAGGCAATTGTGGGAAAGAGCCACCTTCGGGAGGACTCTCGGAATCATGGCAACCGGCGGGAAAGAGTAAGCTATGAGCCCCGACCAATCTACTGCCATCGCGTCCCTTCCCAAAGCCTGAGGATCCTGACTCCACGAGTAATACGCCGGCAGTTGATAGTTCACTGCAGGTCCACATGTGGACGTTCGATCCTTTTGAATATTGCACGGCGAACCGATGGAAGGAGCTGCCATTCCACCGATGATCCCCTCACCTTCAATGGAGTGTGTGACAGAGTCCCCTCTCGAGAAAGGGCATCTCCCGGCACGTTCTCCACCCCCGGAACATGAGTGGCCACTAGCCTGATGTCCCTTTGGGCGCACCACTTGAGGAGTTTCAGAGTCTCGCAGCAAAGGCTGGGACTCTGGTTCCTCCCTCTTTGTTGACATAAGTGACCACCGTCATATTGTCGCATCGAATCAGGACTGTCTTCCCCCTGACAGAGGGGGTCCACTGCCGCAGTGTAAGGAACACTGCCCATAACTCGAGGATATTGATATGACGTCGAGACTGAGTGACCGACCACCGGCCCGCCACTCTGAGGTTGAGGAGGTGAGCCCCCCACCCCGACTTCGATGCATCCGAAGTCAGAGTGACGGAGGGAACTAGTGGACTGAATGGTACTCCCAAGTTCACATTGTACAGAAGAGTCACCATTGAAGGTCCAGGAGGAGCTCCCGGGGGACTGGGACCATCAGCGTCAAGGGATGATGCCAAGGACAATAATGGCGAGAGAGGTGAATCTGAAAACTCCTCATGTGGAGTCTGCAATGAAGGACTAAGCCTATGAGGCTTGCAAGCAAGCCCAGAAGAGGTCGGGTGCATATCCCTCGACCGTGATCTCGACGTGTCGTCGGGAGGACGACTAACGGTCGAGGGGGCCCGGCTACGCCTTCTCGAACGTGGAATGTCACTTTCAGGGAGATTCCCTCCGTCCTGTTGGACGGTCGACGGTGTGATCGGGGTC
The DNA here is from genome assembly GCA_023653785.1 of Ophioderma brevispina. Classification (NCBI taxonomy): domain Eukaryota; kingdom Metazoa; phylum Echinodermata; class Ophiuroidea; order Amphilepidida; family Ophiodermatidae; genus Ophioderma; species Ophioderma brevispina. The sequence goes on from JAMKCH010033124.1 coordinate 2,911, forward strand.
CAAGCGGACCATAGGCCTGATCGCGACGTTCGACCAGGTATGAGCTGGAGGAACCTGGACCAATAAAAGGGGTCTCTGCAGACCATTACCGTCGCAGGGGATCCCGAGGTTAGAGGAGCACGACCGTGACTACCGTCTGGTCCGAAGTTGACCGCCTCTGACCCCCGCCAGTTGAGATTCGTGGATATCTAGGCGCTATGGAAGTAATATAGGCTTCAGATTTCTTTCAGATTGGCCTCAGCGCCAATTTCTGCTCTCAATTCTTCCTTTCGGCAGCGAACAAGTCCCATTGAGCTACGATTCCAGTCCGATCCAGCTCAAGCCGTTGTCCTTGGTGAAGTTCCTGCATTAGGGAACATAGGTGTGAGGGTATTCCCTTGGAAGGAAACCAGGAAACAGTGCCTGCATTTTCCTTTCTTCGCTTTTCTCTTTGCTGCCTTGGTTTTCCATCATGAGTGAAGGAAAAATAACAACTAGAGGTGAGAAAGGTACTATAGTCACCACCAAAAAAGGGGGGAGAAGGCAAGAACCTCAATTCATGGAACCTCAGGGAGAGGGGCTCCCCTACATATCCAAAAAGACTATGGGTCTCCCCAACCCAGGCTCAGTCCCCTCCTCCTGTATCCCCCCTTACGTATTCTTCGTTCTTTCTCTCGCTCTTTCATTCCCCTACCCCTTCTTGGGGGAAAGCTTACCACTAGGGAGAGGAGATATCTCGACCGTCGGACACGTTGCGGACACCCATCGGTCATAGACTGTCATGGTAGGAGGACCATAACGGACCTGAAGGATATCTGATATCTTCCCCTTCCAAACGGAGGTGGAGTACTTATACCCAGCGGACACTTAAAAAAGGGGGGTGTATTAGTGTCCATAGACCCAGGAGGGGGTGGAGAACTATACCCAACACCCCTTCTAAAAAGGGGGTGGTGTATAAGGACCCATAAACCCCTACGGGGGAGGGGGTGGTTGAACCAATACTACAACGACAACGTAATCGGGACTGGAATATTAATTCCCAACGACCCCTGTAAGGAAGGAGGGGGGGGAACCCATACCCATCACCCTCATAGCAAAGGAGGTGGTGATAAGGCCCCAACAACCCCTACCGGTTGGGTGGGGTGAACTAACCCATCGACCCCTAATAGGGGGTGGAGTATAATTCCAAACGGATCTCCAGTAGGAGAAGAGGGAGGAGAACTCATACCCAAAAACCCCGTATAACAAAGGGGGTGGTTGTACGAGGTCCCAACAACCCCTACCGGTTGGGGGTGGTGAACTAATACCAAACGGCCCGCAATCGAGGGTGGAGTATTAGATCCCAAACGGGACCCTGAGGGAGAAGACCTATAAAAACCCAAGAATAGGCCTAGACCCACAGGAAGTCTAGGCAACAGCAGGGGGCAAAAAAAGGGCCCGAATAAAAAAAATACAACTTCCGGTTCACTTCCATGCGTCAACGGAATGGACCTATTCCGAGTCAGGAGACCCCCTGAACCCAATGAGGAGGTTGAAACCACCTCCGGGCAAAAAAATAACAAGATACGGGGTCACTTCCGGTCGGAAAAGGAACCCCCATTGAGACAATTGTCCCACGGGGTCCCAGGATTAGAAAAATATAAAAAAACACAAAACCCCAAGTGACACCCTCCGACCCCCCACCCCCTCCAGAGGTCCAGAAGGAGGGAGCCCCTCCACCCTAATCCTAAGGTCAAAAATAAGCAAGGAGAGTCCAAAACAGGACAAAAAAATAAGGGAAAAAATCCAAGAAAATAGGACCAACGGCCCGGCCATGACTGTCAAAAGGAAAAGCAATGATTAAAGAGTCGCACGGTGCGCGCAAAAGGCCACCCGTAAGTGAAAGCTTTACCGGCAAGCTATCCTTACTGTAGGAACGATATCTACGGAAAGAAGGCGGTCTAGGATCTAAAATCTCGATTAACTCGGGATCTAAGGTCGAAAGACACCAGGAAAAAGCCCTGAGACAGAAAAAAAATGAGCGAAAAATCTGTGACATAGGAGATGTGGAATTAAAAAGGGGAGACCGCATCGGCTAATGGGCTAGTGATAAAGGGCCACATAGAGAGACAATCCCTGACGGACAGGTACAAAAAACACCAGAAAACAACTGTAATAACTGTCTGGATTACAAATTAAGCTATACTTCTTTAGCTGGATACTTATGTGCTGCGGGTGACGTTTCTCTCTAGGTCAGTGCCTTCTGTCGCCGATTTCGCCTGTTTTCTGCCAGCATAAATACCTCGTGCGAGCTGTTGGAGAAACTTGGGGGTAAGGGCAGAATTCACCACGTTTTGGCGGAGTAGTGTTTTAATACAGTAGTGCGTGCCTCTTCCCAACTATTTGGGAATTGTGCGAATTTTTTACAGTGGTAAGGGTTTTCTGGTCGTGCCCAAATGAAACCTTTGTGCAAAAGTAAGGTCGTGGAAGGTAGCTATCGCTAGCGCCCAGTGTATCCCATTGTGCCCGCACCATTGTGTGAAGCAATGATCGTGCATAACATTATAAAATGTAAAACAAACCGGGCCGCCCATTTTGAAACGAGAACGAAAAGCCGTATCCGGCCCATTTCCAAAATTACATTCTCACAAACATTGTAATCCACATGAACACGTTAAAAATATAATAATATATAAAACAAGGCGAACTCGTATTTACGCGATGCGCTAAATATATGTCCCCGCCGAACGTAGCGATCAGTACGCATGTGAATAAATGACATATAACTACCAACACCCCACCCCCTCCCACAACACCACTCACCACTCCACTCCTCTTCCAACATCCTGCAAAACCCCATCCCCTCTCCAACACCCCGCAACACCCACCCTCCCCAACACTCTGCAACCCCCCCGCAACACCCTACCCTCCTTAACAACACCTCAACACCCCACCACCACCCCAATACCCTGTAACACGCCTCCCTTTCCCCAACCCCCGCAACCCACAATTCCACTCCCCAACACCATGCAAACACTCGACCACTACCAAACCCCGCAACACCCTTACCCCTCCCCAACCCAGAAAACACACCACCCCCTCCCCAACACCCCGCAACACACCCCACCCCCTCCCCAACACCCCGACAACACCCCTCCCCAACACCCCGGCAACACCCCTCCCCAACACCCATGCAACACAACACCCCCTAACACAACACCCTGGCCACAAAACCCCCCTCCCCAACACCTGAAAAACAACACCCCTCCCCAACACCCCGTAATACCCAACCCCCTCCCCAACACCCCACCTCTCCCCTATGGACATAGTAATCTCATATAGCGAAGGAATTTTGCCTATCCAATGTACGGTTTCGAATAAGCAATACGCACTATTTAATTAGCTACATTTGCATACCTAAGACGAATATACCAACATCACATTGCAACAAAGATGTGGCCATGAGAGGCTTATGCAGCGCAGGAATTTCGAGTATCCGATTTACCATTTCAAAAATATAGCATACGCTGAGTTTTGCATATTAATTAGACTCATTTGCATACTAATTTGCCAAAAATACTCCCAAAATCTAATAAGGTCAAGAACTCTGCAGCCCGTTCCTTCCACCAAGTTACATCAATATACGCCTTACGGAACTCCAGAAAACTGTTAAGCATTGCAGGAAAATTCTCGTAAAGGACCTATGCAAATAGAGACTTAATTACCATTTTTTAAGGCCACAATATAATCAGGTCGAGAACTCATCAACCCGTTCTTGCCACCAAGTTACATCATTGTTCACCCTTCCGGAAATCCAGATAAATCCTATACACGGTGGGTGAACATTTTTATCACGGACGAACGGACGAAAGGACTAACGAACGGACGAACAGACGCTGCTCATTTCATAGTCCCCGTTCCGAACTCGTTCGGCGGGGACAATAACACATATAAAGATAGTAGTGGGAAATAAGACTATCGATATGAACGTGGCAGCAGCGCCACGCCCTAAGCTAGTCAGCCTATGGGTGTGAAATTATGCGGGTTTGTATATTGACAAACCCGACGCAAAGTCAAGGTATAAAGTCCTTAAATACCGACTTCGCAAATGAAAAATGACAAAACTACAGCCCCAGGGACGTAATAAATGACATTTAACAGATTTACGCAAGGTTCAGGACTACACTAGTAGCTAAATCTGACCAAAAATTCGACAAATTACGGGAGCTAAATCCTTAACGTTACCGCACTTGTCGAACCCAAGACGAAAAGAGGAAGAGGATTGTGGGTATGACGTCACTTGGGGAGGTGACGTCATACAGGGTGATCGAAATGAATATATTGATGTGGGAACATATTTTCATGGGAGGTTCTGCATCTGCCTAAAGACAATGCAATTTGTTACATCAACATCGATTGAAGGTAAGCAGATTCCTGTATGAGTCGAGGTTTATAGAAAGAGGAATATATAAACCATGAATGAACAATTCCTTTTGAGTGGTACATATAATACGAACCTTTCATAATTAAATGAAAATGATATGAAAATCCCGGGGGGGGGGCTCTCACTTATGGTTTGGGCAGGGATGTGCGGCCGGGTGTTTGAACCACTACCCCGAAAATATACCAAAAATGAAAGATTTTCTACCCAACCTTATACCTGCTTTGGTGGAGGTTTTGGGGCGAAGACCCAGAAGCTGAGAGAAAACTAACTGTTAACATGTATTTTGAGTCATTCTGGCAGAACTATTTTTCAAATTTGTGGTTTTAAGCATTTTAAGCCCATACTTTCCATTGCTACCAAATAAGTACCAAAATACCTAGTATAGCGTCACAATGACATCATAAAGTCCACAGAAAATAGGTGAAAATCCAATTTTGCGTCAGATTTTCATGCGGTTTTCAGCTCTAAATGATGACAATTTACTAGTATTACATAAACATAGAGTTTTAGACCCATACTAGGCAGAAAATTTTTAAAAATGTACCATAACATATTCTTGGATGGCAACCACCCCTCTCACCCTTCGACTTTTTATGGCATACCCTAACTCCGGTGAAAGTACTACGTTCACATTTCTTTTTCGCTTAAAAGAGTACCCAGAAGCTTTTTTTACGAAAGCTTTTGTCATTTTTAACGCACTGGAGGTAAGTTCACTGAGGGTAGTAACCACCCCCTGTTAAGACAAGGGTTAAGGTTTATAGAAAGAGGAATATATAAACCATGAATGAACAATTCCTTTGAGCGGTACATATAATACGAACCTTTCATAATTAAACTTATGGTTTGGGCAGGGATGTGCGGCCGGGTGTTTGAACCACTACCTCGAAAATCTACCTCGAAAATATACCAAAAATGAAAGATTTTCTACCCAACCTTATACCTGCTTTGGTGGAGGTTTTGGGGCGAAGACCCAGAAGCTGAGAGAAAACTAAAGACATAATGTGGAGTTATTTTTGTGCTTAGCAGAACTAGCCCCCCCCCCCCCCCCCCCGGCCTTTTACGCTACTGCACGTAAGTTAAATAATATGAGAGGAAAATATTAATCTAACATGGATATGATGATTTACTTTAATTCTATCATACACACTTAAGTATAGACAGTTTCACTCCAGTAACCCCCAACTTTGATGCCTACTCTACCCCAGGTAATGGATCATTAGTTTTAGCTTAAATTTGTGCAGCTGTTATGAACATGATGAATGGGATGAGATCACTTTACAATATAGTTAAGGGTTTACATCAATATGAATATATGGTATTTATCAAATTACGGTGCCCCCCCATGGTGATTTACATTACTTTAGAATTATTTATATAATAAATGGTGCTAACCACATAAACTTGATAAGTGCATATACACAAACACATGCTTACAACGCAAAGCATTGGAATTTGTTTGTACTATGATGCAAACCAGTGTCAATTTCATTTATTGGTGATTTTCCTAGGGGGTCCTTTCCCCCCTCATAACTCAACTTGTACACGTTTATATTTTTTGCATCATGCAGTTTCGAATTCCTGAGATTTCAAGCTTCATTTTGATATATGATGCACTTTGTTCAAATTAGGTCACCGGTTACTCGAAAAATAGAGGGTTTTTTGGGCTCTTGCTGCAGCACTAATAAGTGTGCCTCCCAGCTACACTGACGGCCCACAAAAACAAATCAAACATCTTGTTACCTTTGTATCCTGTGTTTGCCCCTTGATGAGTTTGGGATTTCTTGGAGCAGTCACCTTGCTCACATATGCAGGTGTCTCCCCACAGTCCGTAGCCCTCTTGGCTGTTTGTTTCTCCAAGCCAGTCGGCATGGTGACTGCTGGACTGAACTCTGTTAAAATAGCAGCAAAAGGAAAAACTAAAATCAACAAGCTAAAACAACACTTTAAATTTGTTAATTATAACGTTATATTCTATTGACTTTATTCAACTATGCGGCAGCTATAAGGCTCATGAAAGTTAATTCCGGGTTTACCATTACTTTTTTTTTCCTGGTTGATGAGGTGACTTTTTCATTTTTCATTATTACAAATGAAAATAATGCGCCAAAGAAATTTTCACGAAAGGTAGGGCAGCAGGGAAAAAAAGCCTGGTTTTGCATCAAAGTTATCAAAATATGTTTTACAAACAAAAATATATATTTCCAAATACTTATACCTGTTGAAAAAAAAGACAATATAATGAATTATTTTGTCAATCTTGAAATTTTGACGCAGGTATTTCTAGTCTCAAAAAAGCGATGCGGGCAGGTAACTATAAACTCAGAATCAATTTTCATGCGCCTATGGATTGCTTTACTTGGCTTTACCTCTCAAGTCTTACCAATCGTTAAGGTGCAACAAGTGTCCATACGGACAGTAATGACGCAAACATTTTTGTCCTTATTAGGTTTCTTCAGTCTTACGAGTAGCACTGTTGTAGGGTTATGTTAGGATACCTATACTTTTTACAGACATGCAAAAATCTGATTTTTTATGATTTGTTTTTTTTATCACTGTATCATTTCTATGCTGCAACTTGGAAGTGATCTGCCTAATAATGGAAAGATTTCATCCCCAAATAGGGTTTACATCCATCGAATGTGTGTCCTCAGCTTTGCTCAATACAAACCCTCAAGGACAGACATAGGATTGCATAGCAGCATGTTTTGTTGACATCATTTTATTACTGTTTACTTTCACTTGACAGGAGTAGTTCTATTCAAATACAAAGATTGTAATTACTGGACAATACATTATATAACAAGATTTGGGCCACTGAATTGAGAGATGGTCACTCATACATACCATTTCACACCTTATGAATAGCCTTATTAACAACTCTCAACAATGGGCATGATTGGCAATGCTGAATGTTTATGTGATTTATCATGATATTTACAGTGCACAAAACCTCTTTTTCCTTGATTTTTTTTATGAAATTGAGCAAGTGTAATTCAGTAGTGGCAATTTGAACTTAGTATAATAGTAATCACAACTAAAAGTGATTCAGGATAAGTTTCAATGATATTTGCTATTTTTGAGGCAATTACAGCATGTAAACAAACCAACTTATGAGCCATGTGGACATGTGTTGTGCTTTTCAATACCCTGTCTTCCTTAAGTGACAGTACTTTTTTTTAGGAACCCATGGATTTGATCCATGTATACAGGGTTAGGGTCCTAAACTTAACTACACCATTACCAGACCACTTAAACTTTTAGCTTTAACTTTTAAGGGTGATTTAAGTGTGCATTCAATTACAACAATCTAGTCTACCTATTATACTCTGAGTAATAACTGTTGAACTTTGAACTGATTCAAACAATTTGCTGCATGTGTGCGTGAAGGTCGCACTGCTGTAGACAGCGCGTAAATACAATGATTAAAATAGACATGCGATACGCCTGTGTACAGGTCGCACAGGCCGGTACTGCGTACGCTTAGTTCAAACAATTATTACGGCGACTATAGTAAAAGGATGAACGTTTTCATTTGGGCGTGCTCGCATCACGGTATACAATAACCTGTAGCAGTGTCTTTAAATAGTGTAGAACCAGGCCCGTACGCAGGGGGGTGTGGTCGCACCCCAACCCCAAATTTCACAAAAGGGGCAAAAGGTCCACTTTTTGCTGAATTTTTTGATAAAAAGGTCCAAAATTTGGAGAAATTTTGACAAGAAGTCCACTTTTTGTTGGTGATTAAATGTTCAAAAAGTCCCAAAGAGGACGTTTTTAGGCGGGTTAGGTCCACTTTTTACAAAAAAGGTCCACATTTTAGAAAAAAGGTCCACTTTTTTGAAGTCCCGTACCCCCCCCCCCAAAAAAATAAATCCTATGTACGGCCCTGTGTAGAACCGATCGCATCAGAAGGTTCTGAATCAGACCTATTTTAAGCTTATCGGCTCTGGATCTGAATCGGCAAAAAAATTCTCTTCCCTACCGATCTCCCAAACCGATCCCAACCAGTTACTACAAAGCCTAGAAAAAAACAGCAAAACCTCATTTCAAACTCACCTTATCTGTCAAATGAAGACCTTATTACGCCTGTGTTTCCAAATGAATTTAATAAATTTAGCATTAGAACCAACCGAGTCATCTACGAACATTCCCAATATGGTAACTACAAGTATGATGCATCGTGTGTATTTTATATTCACAATGTTTAAGTTGACATGAATTCACATGTCAGCGGTATCGGGGAATATCCCGTAAATTCTTGATGAGATGAAACAGCATTGCTTTCATTTTATTAACAATTTAATGCAAGTTTGTTGAACAAAATTGGTGACAAACCTTTTCAACACAAGTCATAACAACATATCATTAGTTTTTATCGTAAATTTATAAAGGGGTATGTGATGTTTCATTGTTACTTTTATCCAATTTGGAGAAATATTCAAGAATATTTCTAGAAATTCACAAACTTTCCAACCCATCATACATTGTGCAAACCCAGAAATCAACTAATCAAATAAGGCTGCCTGGGCAGCTGTGTTTGTCACTGCCGTCGGCCGACTGCAGAGACGATGCGATGGAGGGGGTATCATGGAGCTCAGAAAACCTGGAAAAGATTTCAAGTAGATTGTAATTTGATCATTACAGCGTAAGTAATAAAGAAAGTACATCAAATTTCAGAGAGCAAATTTTACAGTGTACAGAATACCACTGTGCAAATCCCATGGGTTACTGACATCACCAGAAAATCTGTATCTGAATCGGACGATCAAACCTAAACATGATCGGAGATCGGCTGATTCAGAAGCAGTGTGGATCGGTTCTACACTGAATACGCTCCGAAGAAAAAATGATTTGCAAATATTTGGAGCTAATAAAATTGTTCATATTATCCTCACTCGCAAAACAGGGCACACACTTACCTGAGGTCTTTTATCATAATAGTTGGGCGTTTCCATAAGGTGACACCCTTCTTTCTGACACCCTTATGAATTTACGGAATCGGAATAAACCACATAAACCGGGTGGTTTATTCTGTTAAGGTTTCCGAATTCATAAGGATGTCAGAAAGGGTGTCATCTTATGGAAACACCCATAATAGTTGCATTAAAATTCATAATAATTAGTACTTCTGAGGTACAAAATTCAGGGGAAATCCTTCCATACATAATTGTATAGTTCCACAACAGTGATGACAGCGACAATATTCAACATGTGAAAGTAGATTGCAGATGTATATTTTGATTATTTCGAAACCTTTTTTCAGGGTTGGCAATTTCCCGGGAAATACTAGTATTTCCCACCTAGGGCGGGAAATAGTGGGAAATACTGGTAAATACCGGGAAATACTGGGAAATACCGGGAAATACTGGGAAATACCTGGTAAATACCGGGAAATACTATGGGATGTAAGTACAATTTGAACACCTCATGGGGGTTAAGTTCAGGTTAACCTTAAATAACTATATTTTACAGTTATAAATGTTGTGGTAATCATCTGGGTATGTTTGAAGGGTTTAATTCAAATTCAACTCCACTCCTTTAATTGATTATAATAAACCATCAACAAGTATAGTATTAATTAGATAATCAGATGAGGCTACCCTGGGTGTGACAACATAGGTGTTTGGTTCTTATGAAAAAGAACCAGTTACGTACACTAGGATAAAATTAAGAAATGAATGATAGAATTTAGAATAAAAGCTGCCATGCAATTAAGGATGTTCTGCATCCAACCAGTTCTTACTTGTGCATCTTAACAAGTACTTGTGATTTACTGCCTGCGGGCAAAGTTAATTTCTTTATCTGAGCCAATGTAGTGAATATTATCTCTCTGTGGCTATTATTTTAGCCACTTATATGTATAGTCATTTTGATGTATTAAAGAATTGTTGAGAGAAATGATGGATTAAATTGAAATGTGCAAGAGTCTACAAATCAAAAGACTTGAGTCCAATAGCTAAGTTAGTGATAAAATGAAACACCATCAACCCCCTCCCTCAGGTCATTTATTGCATGAAAGTGCTTATCTGTGTTTGTTAGTTGATTTTCATCATATTTTAAATAAAATTAAGTTTTGAAAATTTCACTTTTTGAGTATTTCCCAGTATTTCCCATTTTGGCCAAAATATGCCTGGTGGTATTTACCGGTAAATACCGGTATTTCCCAGGGCGGGAAATACCGGCCAACCTGCCTTTTTTGCATCACTGTCGATGATTGTTTAAAGGACATTTAGCAATAACTTGGGTGAGCAATTTTATCTGAGTTGTATTGTGAATTCAGTAAATCTGTAGCTATGTTACTGCACACGCGATATTGACATAATCTGATGACGTGTAAAATTCCCAATTTTTACAAAAATATTACATGCGTCCTTTCTCAAGTTATTAATTTTTCATGTAGCTATGTCATTACTTTTCAATTTCTGATCGTGTTTGAGCTCATTCATGCAGTATTTTGTCCACAATTCCCCGAGTTTGGCGACCGTTATTTCCAGCTGATCGATACAAAACGCCATTTTGAATGGTTAGCGCCATGTGTATTAACTTGGATTAAAAAGGTCATTCTTGCCATTAATCATACTATTATTAACCCAAGGTCAAAGGTGAATATGGTCCAAGACTGCATGCAAATCCTACCTAAACTCTCTGCCAGAATTGTTCAGAGTTATTTAGGGATCTCTAGTCTAGACTAGGGAGAGTAAACTGGGCATGCATGAACAGTCAAACATATCAGTAACAAACGTAGAACCTAAGTCGGCAACAGTCAGTCATATTTAGTCAGAATTATCTTAAAACTAATTGGGAGTAAGCTCACTTTCATTAATATGGCGATTCACGATGATTGATAACGTATCCATCAGCGTGTGTCATTGTCAAGTATGTTTCTTACTTGTAATCGGGCACGCCTTTCCTCGGCACTTTTCATTTCTTTGAACATGTTTTCGTTGCATATTTGTTTTTACAATCAATTTTGACACGAGTGGTACCATCTATTGTTTCTTTTCTCATGTCGAAAATATTATATCATTCTACTTCCGTACTGTTTGTAAGACCCTCAACTTCTTTCGCCCGAGGCGCCATCGTAGTAGCTTAGTCGCCCTTTCGAACGGCTATGCCATTCCGTGAGAACTTCTAAAATTTAGAAAGTTCATCTTATCCCAACATTTGTGAACATGACCTCCAAATTTCTCCTTTGGTGCAATATATTTGACCTCTCCATGGGTTAAAACGTCCTTAGAATGATGTTCTGGACTCAGTGGGAGTGTATATTCTGAAGTTTGTGCGCAGTAATAAATCACCACAAATGGCAACCGCCGGACCATTTGTTTATCTTTGATAAGCCTGACGTCACATTATTCAGCCTCTTTCAACACATCCAGCGCGTGCTCACGCCAACGTACCTTCCGGTGCGTTATATGTCCAACGATGGAGAGACTCCGCTAATCACACCTGTCACCGCAGCTTTAGGTTGCTATTTCGCTTTACACGCCCCATTGGGCTGCTTTTGACCTCAAATGTGCGCTCCAAGCCCTTTTGCATACCGTGGATCTGTGTTTTTTGTCACAATAAAACCAATGATTTGGCTACATTTTCCCCACCACTGCGGCGCGTGTCCACGCCTAACTGAATTTTTTTTAGCAACACTGGAGAATTGACAACACTTTGATCATTCGACTCGGGAGATTGCGTGCACAACATTTGTTAAATATATTACACTTCCAGTTCCGGTTTACGTCGATACAAAGGGTGAGGAATCCAAGAAGAAGATCGCACAGTTGGTACAAGTATTGGCCGCATTTGTATAAATATATGAGATTTTCGTCTGAGAGATCCTCTTCACCACGAGCGAATAGACCCTAGCCCAGTCCGACTGATTCTTATATCAGGCGGACTGGAATCTGAGTCTACCATCGTAGCTATCAAAACTCGGCTCACTCAAAACAAAACCACGTGTGATTAACAGTGTCAAAGGCTTCAAATTTACAACGTTACTTCATGCATTATTTACCCATAAAGACCTAGGACGTGGACCAAATAACCAACTGAATAACAATTCTGTATTCGCCTCATCGGGGGGGAAGGAAACCACAGTGTATTCATATAAATTATTACGATCACATAACTGTCTGTTCCCGCACATAAACTGGCACTTTTCTTAAAAATATTAAATGTCACCTCATTTTCTTTTTCCCCTATCACTAGACCAATGATATGTATTAGAATTTCAGCTAACCATGAGCTAAAGATATTACAAGGTCCGGTATGTCGGGCCATGTTATAGCCAGGTGTTAGCACACCTCCACTATTCGGGTTTGAGTGACAAATACCCGTCCTCTCTCACATAACTAACCAGTGTACAGTATATATATGTCTTTGAACCCTAAATTTTTCTTTCTGAAAACGCGGTACTTGAAAAGAGAAATGAAGTTTAGAGCAATAAGTTACGGATTTTGGTTCCGCACAAAGTTGTAAGGTCAAAGCTTGCCCCGCAACAGTCTCTCTGATGTTGTTCATGTTTTTTTCCTTTTCTAATAAATGTGAAATATATGGCCAAAGTTAATTGAGACACTCACTATAGAACCTCAATATTTATTTATCTGTGATGAGGTTAAGTATTTTGTCCTGAAAAGTACTCAGTCTAATTGGAGAGCGTAACAGCTTAAATCTCTTCAGCTGAGCGACAATTAACACGGTTCCGGCACTCCCAGATTAAAGGAATTGAAGTGTTTTTCTACACCGCATACCGGCCGGTGATTGAATATCTCTAACTCCATTGTTGGCTTAAGTCTATGTGCATCCACTATTCACTGATATTGGGAAATGAAATTGAAATGACATTTTCATTCTTTTTCAAGAAATGTGCCCAGTTTATTTGTGGGACAGACGATTATAGAGTTTAATAATTAAGTATGATTTACCCTTGGTTTTCCCTCTATCCCCCCTATGGAGACTACAAAACAACGCATAGAAGGGCTGTCCCATCGACTATAGTCCGTGTCATTTTCGTACACCGTCCATGCGGTATTTCCACTGAGTTCCGATACATTTGTGGAGTTGTACCCGCAGATTTTTTTGCTCTCGGCACCGTATTTACCAGCCGTTCACACTATCTGCAAATTGGCGTTACTGGGTATAAGCATGTGTTCCGTGATCATTTAATCATTAAATATTGCCAACGGAAGTATTTTGCTGGGTTGCCTGCTCCAATACGAAGGTAGAAAACGCGCAGCCGGCTTTTAACAAGCTGCGCGATAAATCGCGCTGACTCCAAAGCATTTTAGATGCGCATCTCCCCCTGAGACTGACTCCTCATGGGCTGAATGGCGATGCCTCAATAGATTGAGACCAGAACTGGGCCGATCTAAGGTTCTCCTTGGCAGAATTGTGGCTATCTGGAAGCAGACACATACCCTGTGGTTGTGGAACAGCACCACAGACAATTGGAACCCCCTCTTGGTCTGCCCACTGCTGGAGCAACAATGGCACAAACAATCCCTTGCGGAATTCATTGAAGTAGCCAGACGTTGTACCCCTCTCTGGCTGGATCATATTTGAGAACACAGTGTTGGACCCGATAAGAAGAAGATGCTGATTGCGCGCGATCGCGCGCGCGCGCCTCAAAAGACAATGCCTGCTTTGACAGCTTGTCGGACAGTACCTTGGCCATTTTTCTGACACTTAAAAAAAGCGCTGTACCCGTCCGTTTTTGTGGAACAAGTTATAAGTATTAGTTAGTTTTGTATTCTTCTACATCTCGTTAATTATTTGTTGTTGCACTTGATTGTTGTATTTATACACTGTGTTCAAGTTCAGGGCCGCGCATCGTGTGGTAGGAGTCCATGGGATATAACGCCGTCTTCAGCGGTGCTTGTCATGGAAAATGTGGAAAATACAATAAGACCGAAGCTGTAACAGTTGACGACATTACCATGACTAAAATAATT
>JAMKCH010033125.1:0-16110 GCA_023653785.1 Ophioderma brevispina
AAACAAGACTTTTACTCCTGGCTATGCTATGGTTTTTAAAATATTTGAAATTGAAATTCTTTTTATGCGACTTTTATATATATATATGATATACTATGATATATAGATATATATATTTATTTTTTTCACCGGAATTGGGATTTTTTGGGCCTTACAGCCTGATTGTGTTCTGTTCGCGAATGTCTCGTAAGCGTCCTAAATCGAGAACATTACAGTTATTATAGGCCCATACCCGCCTGATCTCGTTTGTTAAGAATTGGACGGAATAACACAGAAACATGAATAACTTGTAGAGCTGCTTGCATAGCTTAAAGTTATATGGGCCTTCTTGAGAATTATGTACAAATACCCACTCCTCAATCTAAACACATGAAAAAATAGCATTAGTGAATCATTGCATTCTACACCAATTATGAATCAATGATTCGAGCTCATCATCATCATCATAGACTTGGCTTTATATAAAGCGCTATCCTATAAGAACACGGCGCTGTTGCCTATTATATTACGCTACCGTCAGGAAATCGCACAATCTTTCGCTTCATCTAAACTGGCAGCTGGGACTCGAACCCAAAAATTTGCATCATGAGTCGGCCCGTCATATCCACTGGACCACATATATGATATTTATCAAGCGCTCTCTTTCGAGCAAAAAATAACATTCCAAGGTATAAAGTTTTTTACTTATGAAAATTCAACAACGAAGTATAATATCCATAGCAATTTTATTTCAAATTTGTGCCATAATACTCATCACAGTGGAAGCTAAGGGATTAGAGCGATAATGCCGAGAGAATCAAAAAATGGAAAGAAATGAATGTTTAACTTTAAATCATGATAAGTGTGTACATTCCATTATACCTGCTTTACTGTAGAAATTAAAACTGCCAAATATTCCAAACAAATTAGGAAGTGGGAAATTTGTCATCCCGTCTCCCGCAAATTGACATTATAGCGACGGAGTCTCAAAAAACTGCAATTCTTAACAGCTGATTGTGGTTTTGAACCAGTACAGAATAAACAAAGATCAATAATGTTTAGGTTTGGGTCAAGCTATATTGAATCATGGTGCACAATATCACGCTAAAATCTGTGCTTTTCACGGGGAAAGGCTTTTTGATCTCATGGGAATTTTAATACGCCGTATAGAAATTACAGAATCAGATAAAAAGAACTGATTGTCTTTAATACAGGATTTCAAGCAACACTTGCAGGTTATGGTCACATATCCATGCCGTAAACAAAAATAAAAAAATATGAATTTTGATGATTTTTTCGATGTTATGACTTAGCGATCGCTGCTAATCCTTTAATATTATAAATTCAAAACCCCAGATCATTATTTTTAAAGAGTTGAAGCGGGAAATAGAGCGAAAAAGTCAAACCGTACGACAGCACACAAAAAAAACCAAATGGTGAACCCGTTTCACCAGAAAGGCCTTTGTATTAAAGATTATCAATAGCGGCATAGCGCACTCCGTAGCCATAAACATATTTATTTGAGACAGCCCTTATACATCCATCAGAGAATTTAAACCTGACGTTAACACCATTGGTAGCAAAATGCGGATTGTTCTATAAGTGGTAAATCTCTGTATCGATGTTCATATGTTGGCAAATGCCACAGTTTCTTCATTCAATGTCCTGGTCAAAAGGATGATTCGCAGCATCATGCAGAGCCAGGAAAATGGTATCGGTTTTAAGAGTGTTAATTTGTATTGTAATGAATAAAATACTGCTTTATTACACGCTCAAATGAGGTCATTTTTACAAACTCACAGTCTCATATTGTTGTAGGTCTATGTCAGCGAATATGTATGGAGGCTTATTCGTTTACTGAAGGCGCTTCTGGTTGATTCTTTCATTCAAACTATATAGATAACCTGGTGAGTCATAATTTTTCATTTTGACCTACAGTTTATAATTAATATATATATGATTATATGCTGAAATGTATTGTGCTTGTTACAACGTTTCAAGAATCGGCTATACCCTGATAAAACATTTCATGTGGCTAAACAACGTATTAGTACCATGGACAGAAGTGAAGCTCTCCAATTGTCTTCTAAATCAGATGAAAAATGGTGTATACCTCTTTCTTTTGTCATTAACTATCACCCCAGCAACATTCCAGTGCGGAACATCATTGTTAGAAACTTTGACATACTTCGCAAGCATTCATCACTAAGAAAATTTTCTTGATCCGCCAATCACCGATATCGTCGGAAACGAACATGAAAGATCGCCGTTGTTCGTGCCTATGCCCCCAAACCTCCTACTATGGAATGTAATGGGACCTGGTGGCACAACCTTGCTCATGTGCTTCGCGCCTCCCACCCACTGAAATACTGGCTCTAATGGTATTCGTCACCACATAACTTCAACATTCACCTGCACTTCAAAGAACTTAAGTCTTGCCATTGTCTGCCAGTATTCCCAGTAAAAAAAATTCTGCCTTTCCGAAACTTTTCACCCTTTTTTCACTGGTTGCCAAGGAAAAAAGGGTGATTCACCTCTTTTTCACGGAGTGTACTCGGAGTGAAATATAAATATGATTTTGCCTAACATAAACGGGGTGAATCACCCCATGAACACGGAATGTAAGTAAGCGTAAAAGGTCAGGGGTGGAAAGTGAAAATCATTTCACCCCATGAAATCCCCCTTTAAAAAATCACGGTAGCAGGACTAATGAGACTAACTGGGTCCCCAAAGCTCAGTGGATCACAGGGGAAACACGGGGGAAACACGGGTGACAGTGGTGTCAACAAACCCGCAATCAAAGCTTTAAGTGAAGTTACTGCTTGCACGGTCAACACCAGTGTCAAAATCCGTTTTTAGTAGTTTGCTTGCCCTCTACTGGTAAATTATGAAGGAATCTGTTTTAATGGTATCCAGCTCTTAGCAGACAGTGTAATTTCAGTCAAAAGGGAGAGTGGTAATGTAATTACCATGTATCAAAATATTCAGTAGGCCTACAGTCTACACATAGCAATATCTGTTTTGTCGAACCATGATGTAGTGTAACAAAAATAATAAGTGACATTTTGCACAGCTATTTTTGGGAATATGAACAAGATGGAAAAATATTGTAGCGGGCGCCCCTTTGTCTTTGAATATGTCTGGGGCCGCCACCTCCTATATGGATCTAATATATAGCGATGGTAAGTTGCGGAGGGCAGAACCCCGCGTTCTCCACGGATAAGGAAGCACTGTATGAAACAATGGTAAGCTTAAGGCGATACTTTTAAATCCAAGCATACAACTCAACCTATGTCTTGACACTATCTGTGGCGTGTAATTGGGGTTTGTTGAAAATATCAGCTACAAGTATCTGCGACATGTACCTGGTGTTTGATGAAAAAACAAGGAAAAACTTGCGAGTCACATGGTCATGATATATCTTTCACTAACTACAGTCTTACCTCCAGTACTACAATGGTTATTCACAAATTGACATTTCCTTTTTCATAACAATAAGAATCCTACATCAACATGCGTTACCATTTTAAAGAGTGAAATTTTGGGCAGCATGGCCCCACTCTAGGCACGTGGCCGCATTTCGTTAAGGCATCTCAATGACATGTTACCATGCAGGTATGCATTAACACACCTACATTTTTATTATCAAAGTCTAATTACACAAATCTTGCACCCTAGGCCCTAGAAGGCCAGAAAATTTTCTAAGTTTTGAAATCCTGGAAACTTTTGCAAAGGGCTCCCGCGCTACCCGCTGGGGAGCCTTTCGTGATAAGCATGAAAGGGTTGGCATTATAATGAGCACTTCATTTGCAGTAACTTATTTACCATACATTGCCATATTAGGCCATAAAAATTACATAGTTTTACCCTTTATGAGACATCACTAAACCGAACCGAGGAAGTACATTCTAATTTTGTACTCTCGTTTGGCAGTTATAGGCGTATATTTTTTAGTTAATGGACCGTCCGTCGCCATGAGCGGGTGTGTATGTTTGAACAGCTCTCCGTCGCCGTGAGAGCGCACATTAGGAGCGCACTAGTAGCTGCACTATCCGTCGCGTGAGAGTGGTATGTATTGCACCCTTGTCGGGACGTGAGCTGAGAGTGCGTTGTTGATAGAAGAACTCTTCCGTCGCCGGGAGAGTGAGTGTTTGATAGAACTCTCCGTCGCCTTGAGAGTGTGTATTAGATTGCCCTCTCCGTCGCTGTGAGAGTGTATGAGTTGAGTGGATATCCGTCGCTGAGAGCGAACCTGTTTAATTGCACTCTCCGTCGCCGTGGTAGTGGGTATTGATAGACCCTCGGTCGCACGCGTGAGGAGGGAGGGTGATAGCACTCTCCGTCGCCGTGAGAGTGTGTATTTGACTTGTACTCTCCGTCGCCGTGAGAGTGAGTGTATTGAATGGCTATCCGTCGCGTGAGTGAGAGCGCATATTGTGTGATTGCACTCTCCTCGCCGTGAATGAGGGCTGAGCTGTTTTTGATTGCTCTCTCCGTCACCGTGAGAGTGAGTGTTTGAGTGCCTTCGTCGCCGTGAGAGTGTAAGTGTTGATTGCACTCTCCGTGCCGTGAGAGGGTAAGGTGTGATAGCACTCTCCGTCGCCGGAGAAGTGAGTGTTTGATAGCACTCTCCGTCGCGGTGAGAGTGTAAGGGTCGATAGCACTCTCCTTCGCCGTGAGAGTGAGTTGTGTTGAGTGGCTCTCCGTCGCCGTGAGAGAGGCACATAGTTGGGGTGGACTCTCGTCGCCGTCGAGAGTGTGTATTATTGCCCTCGTCGCCGCTCTGGAGAGTGTAGTTGTTGACTGCACTCTCCGTCGCCGTGAGAGTGAGTGTTTGGTTGCTCTCTCCGTCGCCGTGTGTATCGAGTGGCTCTCCGTCGCCGTGAGAGCGCACCACATAGTTGAATTGCACTCTCGTCGACCGTGAGAGTGTGCTAGTAACTGCACTCTCCGTCGCCGTGAAGTGAGTGTATGGAATGGCTCTCCGTCGCCGTGAGAGAGGTAAGTTGATGCACTCTCCGGTCGCTCGTGAGAGTGGGGGTGTTTGACTGCACTTCCGTTCGCAGTCGTGAGAGTGTATGGGTTGAGTAGCTCTCCGTTGACAGTTGAGAGTGAGTGTATTTTGTGGCTCTCCGTCGCTGTGAGAGCGCAGATTGTTTGCGTTGTTTATAACGCGGTGTGATCTTTCCCTTTTATTCGCGTTATCGCGGGATATTGTTGCGTCTATTTCCAATCGCGTATCGCGGGAGATTGTTGCGTCTATTTGAATCGCGTTATCGCGTGATGTCTCACCTACCTGCAATATACCCAGGCCACACATTTCAGCTGAAAATTGTTCAAATGAAACGCAAATGGCATGGTGTAATGGTATTGGAAAAATACCTCCTCCCTTCTAAGGTCTTTAACTTTGAGATAACAGGCTGTAACGTAAACATTCGGTCAATATACAACTAATAAGCACGTCACAAATCAATAACCATTCGGGAGGAAATATTTATGTGGATTGGGAGGAACCTGAAAAATAAAGTGGATGTGGGCTTTTGTGTTTGTAGTAATTGTACATTGAGTCGCTGTGTATGCGTGATAGAATAAGTGCGTGTCTACACGAATTACCAGGAGAGTCGCTCTCAGCACCTTGGGCAATTTCAAACATTATGCACCACAACACCATTTCGCAACATGGTATTAATCAATTACTGATAAACCCAGTAAATAAATAGTTACGGCATTGTTGACTCTCATCATACATCTATCGCAAGTGTTTTAAAATAATACAACTTTGAATGACAGGTGCTGGTGAACGACTCTCGGTGGCAAACGCAACGCAACAGGCGAATACGAAAGCAGCAATCACGGAACAGATTGATAGATTGATCAATTTCACTCCATATCCCCCTCTTACCCGTAACCTAACACATGCTGGTGGTTACAGCCAATAGGCTATACACAGAAAAAATACTATCATTCGAGGATCCCCGCACAAACTCCAAAAAACTACATCCTACAAATCGTTAAATATAAATCACTTTCCCATCCCATATAATGACCATACAGTTATACCGCATGCCTAGTCCTTGTCGTGTATGCAATGATGAAACAAAAAGGTGTGCCTCGATACTAAGTTTACAACAATTGTTCAGAAAATAACCATTTTAAATACATCACCAAATTCATAGAATACAAAAATAGTTCCATCACAACAGAGTAAACATCTCTTAACATACATTTTAAAATATTTTCCACAAGAATAGTGACTCTCAAAAATATAGAATAATGGATAAATCTCCTTTAAATGTATAAAAATAAATTCCATAAAAAAAATAAATCTTTATTTTAAGTTTACTTAAAGGAACACACTTCTAGATTCACATAACCTTTCTTCTCTTAATCTACTCTACTTCTCTGTTAAAATTAACTGCCTCTGTGAATTTTAAATTATAATTATTTAATTATTAAAACAAAATAGTGCAACTAATTTTAATTACTCAGGGAAGGAAAGTACCCATAGTGTTAATCAATTGTATTAAATGATTTATTAAAAATAAATTTATCCTAAAAATATGGTACCTTTTATATTTACAATTTAAATATCAACAATTATTTAATTAAAACATCATGAAGTTGTGATACATGCCACCCATCCCTAAAAACTATTCCATAACACATAACAGCCGAATATGAAAAATAAATTAATAAACTGTGTGTTAGCCTGTTACAATTAATATTAAAATTTAAAAATAATAAAAATAGTAAAACCGAATCAAAATCTGTTTAAAGGTCCCAGTAAAGATGGAACAACGTCAATATTCCAAATAAGGTTAGCACTGTCGCGCTATGCGAACGAGTGTCCTTTGAGTGATTTTGTGACGTAAGTATTCCAGGTAATGGAGTCAAGAAGGAAAAGAGGGAAGTTCCCAGGACCATCGTCTATATAATTAAATAAATCTCAACGGTTAATTGGCATCATCAAAAATCTCACAAATAAATTATGATTGCTAATAGCCTAATTAAATCACAAATAAATCAGCAAATCAAACAAGCCTGAAGACCCACCGCTACTGCGTACCGTATTTGCTATTGGTGTGTATATGCCCCGTGAAGAAAAACAACAAAGCCGACTCCCCACAGCACGCCAACCGTATCCGAGTAAAAGATGTGCGAAATTTTCCCCAATTGGCAATAGTATACGAAAAGCGTGTAAAATGGCGGACTGCATCTCAAACGGAAGACCGATGGTCAACATGAAAAACTCCACCCCATCCCCCGACACAAATACAGTATTACAAAGGCGAAGTTAATAAAACAAATCTAAAAAGGATGCTAAACTTCATATGTGAGTTTTGGAAAGATGTTGACAAGCTGAAAGGCTGATTTTGCTGCATTTTGTGATCGAAGTCAAGGTCAATGCAAAGACTCTAATGCATAAACGACAACTTGGACATCGAACAAGATCATGGGTAAAGTCATCGATTTTTCATTAACTTCGTTACAATGTAGCACCGCACCTCCGACTTTAGTTATGACACTGATAGGTTTCTGTGAACAAAAGAACACCGACAATTGTGACACTAGATTCAAATCGATAAAATATTAGGAAAATTTAAAATGACAAATCTCCATGTGCCGGACTCACACTGACAATACCATTACACCCAGCACATTGAGCAAAAGACGCCTTCGGGGGCCACTCAAACCATGGCCATCTCACAGGCAAAAATCAGCACTAATAACACTAAACACACCCTACACTTAAAACTGTCGCCTGGACATATATTTGTACAACATAAAGAGATGTTCAATGCCAACTTCAAGGTAAATCTTCAACAAAAGTGAATTGGTGACCGAATTCTATGCTAGTGTGCTCATTACCTGGTGGTTTGTGAAATGACGGCGGCAAGGACCCGCGCGAGCTAAACAAGATGGGCAGATGCCCGTGTGATTGTCGGTTCGCTCACATGATCTGCACGGCGCGCATGAAGATTCATTGGACGGCTGGCAAGTTGAAAAACCCATTTCAAATATTCGTGAAGTACAACTCAGTACTAAATATTCACCACTCAATCATCAATTACAAAACTAGCGTATTTATTTCTATTATTTAAAAGCTAAGGACTCATCGCATAGCGCTCTCAATCCCGCCTTCACAGCCCCCTCCTCAGAGTGTGCCGTCCCGGAACACTACGCGTCCAATAAAGCGGGATTGGGAAACACGACCCAGTGCTACCTTCTACTCTACTTTTATTTAATATTGCGTGTCGTTGTTGATGACTTCTCGGTTCCTTCACATCTCTTCCGGGGCGAATATAAAACTAGGTAGTTAGACCATCCAATGACGAATCCCCGAAGAATATAGGGTTAGATACGACCGACGTCAATTGAGCGTCTGTTTCCCTTCCTAGGAGTCGCTAACTTCGGTTCGGCTGGGGCGACATATAATATCACGTGTCCTGCGAACGACAACGGCCTTTTGGCTCACGAGGAACTTGATGGCGCCAGGCACTACGTAGCATCGTACCCCACGCTCACATCAAACAACTGCTTCCACTTCCACTAGGTCGCAATTTGAGTCAATATGGTTGAATACACCAAGAACACCTCCTCTCCCCTGTGTTCGCCATTTTTGATTCGATATGTACAAAAATATAAAAATCACCTATTCTCACCCGCGTAGCCATTTGATTGGATCTGTATAAATCACAGTAATCCACATCTATAACCTGTGTTCGCCCATTTTGATTCGATATGTACCAAAAATCATAAAAATCACCTCCTATAACCAGTGTCTCCATTTTGATTCGATAGTACAAACTGCATTTTAAAATAATCTCGTCTGTCACTCGGGTCCTATTTAGATTCGTAAACGTACTACTATAATATCGAAAATCAAGTCTTCTCCTAGTACTTTGTGCGGTAGGTACAGACAAGTGGTAACAATAGGGTTCTTCCTTTCCTTCTATTTCCCTTTCTTTTCCCTTCGGCCGCTCAGATTTCCCTTCACCCTTTCAACCTCTCGGTTTGGGGTGTCTTGCTATCTCTTTTTCTCTTTTCTCTCTTTCCTTTCGACATGCTTGACCTCTCACTCTCTTCTCTATCTTCCTTTTCTGAATCCCTTTCTCTCTCATGACCTTCTTTCTCGCACTGCTCATGTTCTCCCAACCTCTTCCTTTTTGCTTTCTCTTCCTTTCCTCCCATCTCCAGTCCATTCTCCTCTCGGTACGCTTATCCTCTTGTCCCCCTTTTGTCTTCCTAAATGTATTCCTTACGATCTCTGCTCCCGCCTCCGCGTACCACATGTTCTCTTCCCGCGCCCTTCCCATCCATCGCTAAGCCATTTCCATCTCGTCGCATTCCTTTTCCGCTCAACCTCGTCTTCCCTCAGCTGCCAATCTTTTCCAACTCAGCTAGTCTCTATCAATCTTTCTCGGCCTGTCCCTAAACCGCTTGTGAACTTCTGCGAACTTCTTTCTATTTCAGCTTCTTCTGCATTAACCATGCCTCCTCTCTGTCCAATTGCATCTTTAGATATCAATGGTCATCTAGCCCCCGCTTTCTCTTCCATCCCCATGTGGCTCGACGTACAATCGGCTTCCTCCATTATTACCTAGACAAAAAAAATTGAAATATAGTATCCTATTCACTGATTTCTACATAACCCTTCAATAACAAAAAAAACAAATATATAAACTGGGAAAGA
This sequence comes from Ophioderma brevispina, assembly GCA_023653785.1. NCBI lineage: Eukaryota > Metazoa > Echinodermata > Ophiuroidea > Amphilepidida > Ophiodermatidae > Ophioderma > Ophioderma brevispina. Next base: position 9,674 of record JAMKCH010033125.1, read on the forward strand.
GAAGAGAAGAAACCCCTACTACAGCAATATAATAGTTCACCTTTTCCCCACTCAGCCTATGTAGGCTCGATAACCATTACATATTGCACTCGCCTATTATCCGATACCGAGCGGGGCCTCCGCCTTATTCTTTCTTTGGATACTCGATACTGCGACCCCTCTCCAGGTTCTCCCTCATCTCGCCTGGTGTCCTCCTTCGCACTTGCCTGATCTTCAAGCTTCTCATCTTCGCCAACGTACACATCACCAGCCTCATATCCTGGCCATTCTGAGCGCCAGATCCTCACCGGCCGTACTATTTCTTCATTTCTCCGTCTTGCTGATTCACAGGCCGCCCTTGCAAACATCTAGTCAAGCGGATCTGCTTCCTCTTGATTACTCGAGCTGCTCCGTGTTCTTTCTCCCGACCAGATAATATCCTCAGGCCCTGAGTGCCCCACGGAGCTGGTCGAGTGCTCTACCTCTTGTTCCCTATACCCGCAACTGACTTCAGGGCCAATTTACCTCAAACATGGTGACTTGACTTCCAACCGAACTAGCTCAGGCCCATACATAGCGTTTCAGTCTGTCGGCATGAACCACCTTGGGTTTACCCTCTGATCGAGTCGTCTTCTGGATTCTGAAAGTCACATCAGACCACACTGTAACGATCAAATACGACCTTGCCACGGAGAGGACAACTTTTGGAAAGCTTGGGGCGCCTTTGCGCGTGTCATACAGCCACACAAACTGCCCTAGCTTGTACGCCGGGCCTGTTTCGAGCGATCATAAATTTCGTTTCTGTCGCCTTGAGCTATTCTCCAGAGCGTAACGGGCACGCGTGGATGGCCCGTACCGTTCCCGCAACTCATCCGCATAGTCCGTCTCGCATTCCTTCTCATGATGTACTGCCCCACACATAGGTCTATCGGGAGGTTAACCTCGGTCCTAACATCATCTGTTCGGCCTCGCCCGTGCCGTAGAGGGCTTGAACGCTAGCCCGGTAAGCAAGTCCGAATACGGTAGGTATGGTCCCAATCTTTCTGCCCTTGGAGCGGCTGTAATCATCAGTGAGACAGCGTTCACAATCGTCCTGTTGTACCGCTCTCTCTCCATTCCATCAGATTTGGCTTATAAGGGGGCGCGTCTCGCAATACCAAAGCAATCTGCAAATTTCTTGGGAACACTGCTTATTCGAAAGTTCCGCCCTTGATCGGAAGCAACTCAGGGGACCCCGAAACTGCACACAAACTCGTCCACTAACTTTGCGGCTACAGTGTCTGCCTGCTGATCTTCAATTGCAAAGGCTTCCATCCACTTTGTCCAGTAGTCTCCGACACAAAGAATGTATTGATTACCTGAGTGCGTTTCAGAAGTGGGACAAGCACATCAATTGCTACGCGCTATTAAGGGAGCCCCTATCCGGTAATGCTGTAGTGCGGATCGATGTTTAACAGTTGTGGACCCGTTTTCTGTGCAACACCTCCACACTTGCGGAGATGGCTCGAACATAAGAGGTAAGCCCAGCCCAATAGTACCGTTCACGCACTGTGGGCAGCCGTCTTGCTCTTACCAAGTGTCATGAGGTTTTGGACGCATTGCCAATCATCCAGATCTTTTCCCTCATTGTCCGCGGGCACCACTATCAACCCACTTACAAGCTTGCCGTCATAACTCTCCCACTTTTTCACTAACACACCTTCTTTCACTGCTAGCAACATACCACTTGACACAGTAGTCTTAAAGTCGGATGACAATGCTGATATACTAGTCCAAGGTGGCGCTCTCACCTGCCTCATTTCTTAACAAGGGAGCCCATAGTTTCGTCAGACAAGATGCTGCGCACTATCATGCCCAATGTGATCTAGGTTATGCAACTATGAAAGTAAGCATGAGACTTGAGGCTTGAGTTCGTCCTCCCAGCTTCCGCTAGATTCCAGCTCTAAACTCAAACTTGGTCAAACCCAGGTAGAGGAGGCGGGAAGGAGGAAGCGAGTAAGATCACCCGCGTAACGAAAGGGTACCGGCATAGAGAAGGACCTCCCGTCTCCGCCAACAACGCAGGGAAGACCAGGTGGCAAAGGGAAAGCGAGGTGACCCTAAAAAATGAATGCCAGGGATTGGGGGAACCAAACAACGAAGGCATCTTTAACAACGTCCCGGCAGCCACACACAACCAAAAGTCTACCTTCACTCTTGGGTCATTACGGTCTGACATACGATTTTCACGAATATCTTCAGAAGCTTACCCTCATAGATTGATCATCGCACATTTGTTCTCCTGTTCCACACGTGCAACTGTCCGAAGCTCCCAGGTTTGGAGGACCGCCCACCGATTCCCCCGCTTCCCAATCTTCCCCCGTCGAGCATTCTAGCTTCCATTCGACCGACCGGTTGAAAGGTATTCGTTAAAGGACATCGGCATTCTGTTTCGCCGTCCTTGGCTGGTACTCGAGGTCAATGTTGAAAAGCTGACAACCCTCTAACACCTTGCTAGCTGTCCGTGACGGGTTTTTTGAAATTGCACAACCCCCGCAACGACCCATGATCCGTGCTGACTTTGACACGGCTCCCTCCCAAGTAGTGCTTGTACTTCTTGAGAAACACCACGATTGGCCAGAAGTTCCCTTCTAGTCACGCAAGTAATTCCTCTCCGGCCTGGAAGAGAGACTACTGCCGTAGGCAATCACCCTCTCCTCTCCATCTTGCACCTGAGAAAACACTCCACCAATCGCGAAGTTGCTAGCATCAGTTTCCAATATGAACAGACACCTCCAGCTCTCGGATAGCCCAAAATGGGGGCATCAGTTAGAGCATCCTTCAACTTACAGAACGAATCATCACACTGACTGGTCCACTCCGAAAGCGTTTTCTTCGCAGGTAGCCGGGTAACGGAGCTGCTATATCTGAGAATCCCTTGATGAAACGGCGGTAGTCGGTAGTAGGATGCTAGTCCTAGGGAAACTCCGCACCTGGGTCCGCGTCTTCGGAAAAATGGCCATCTCGCTACAGCTTCTAATTCTTGGCAGGGTCCGTGTGGATGCCCTCTTCGGCAATACCTGTCCCAAAAAGCGGGACTTCTTCTGAACAAGTGAATTTGATGGCTTCAATTCAGCCCTGCACCGCTAAAACCTAGCCAGAACCGATTCAATCTCTCAATGACTCTGCACAGTCTGTTGACTGAATAAGATCACGTCGTCTAATAGACCAAACAACGGTTCCAAACGCAATCATGCCAACACGCGATCCATCAGTCTTCCAAAAGTTGACGGGCATGACATAGGACCCGAACCGGTACCGCACGTTCCAGGCATACAGCCCACTCGTTGTCGAAAAGGCGAACTTGTTTCTAGCGTCAGCATCCAACATACCGCCAATACCCCGGATGCCAGGTCTAGTGTGAAAAGTATCTGTCACCAGCGCATCTAAAGAGTCATCTATCCGAGGCAACGGGTACGCGTCCTTTGCGGTAATATTAAGTTTTCTATAGTCACAAGCACAGGCGCTTAGACCCATCCTTCTTGGCCACCAACACTATAGGACTCGACCATGGGCTATCTGATGGCTGGATGAGCCCTTTATCGAGTAGTCTGCCACTTGCCTCTCACCTCTTACTCTGCTGTGGCGACGAACGCAGTCCGGAAAGGTTGACGAATAGGTAGGGAGTTCAGGTTATCTATGCTGTGTGTTTACACTGGTCCGTTTATGCCAATGTCGTATTCGCCGCTGGAGAGAAATACTCTTGATAATTCGCAACATATGATTGACTTTCGCGGTTACTCACGTTCCAATGAGATGTACATTGATCTGCCACAACTCACTAAAAAATTCTGGGACTCGTGACTTTCCCTCCTGTCGGACCGGCCACCATCGCTTCACAAATGTCACTCTCCTCCAATAATGATAGCTAGCTCCGAGCCGTCCCTTGCTTCACATCCCTAGGCTTATCACCCACATTTGTTATCGTAACCGGGATAATACAGTTTATCAGTCTCCACCACCGTTCTAGCTAATAGCAGTCCATTATTTTAGAGAAGTATCGTCAGTGGTTCGGACTAGGCCTAAGGTGTTACGCAAGCTAGCCCAGTTACAAATGCTGACATTTTACCACGCCATGCCGCAGGTTCCTCATGTCGGGGTAGCGGTAGTAGTTACGACTCGAGAACAGAACGCTTCGTTTTCCTCCGTTTAGCGGATTCCCAGTTTCACAACGGGAAGTATTAACCGGAGGGAAGCAATTAACTTGTGCGCGGATTATAAAAGTGTTCCGTGAGAGTCTTGTTAAATATCTAAAATAAACACTTACCTTTCCTTCCGTGTGGACGTACTTAAGTTAAACTCACACGCAATGTAATCCTGTAAATGGTACCAATGTTCTATTGTTCATTCTCCAGACACACCCAATATCGAGGCTCATAAATTTTTAGTAGGTAATGAAATCAATAATTACTCAGTTTACATACTATCATTACAAACTTCTGGGACCGACAATATGATTGAGCAGAGGACTAAATGTACTAGAGAAAATGTTTTTTTCTTATATGTATGACCGAGTTTAATCTATATAAGCCTTTGTCTTTAAAAAAATCGCCAATTGTATCGTTTTCGTCTCATCATCCCATGCAAATATATCGCAAATTGTTTATTGTCATCAGACAGTGAAATACACATAAATTGTACCGAACTGTGCGCAAATATATAATTACTGCAGCGAGCTTTAACATGATAAGTGACAGAGAAACCGAGATTTTTCTCATTTTGTGTTGCTGTACAGGTCCCACACATACGGATTAAACTCCACGCACACACCCACACACACACACACAACACACACACCTATACATACATACACACACACACACACAACTACTACATACATATGCCTGCCACACACTTACATACATACATACAAATACATACATACACACATACAACTACATACACATACATACATACAACACATACATATACACACATAACCCCATCACACATACATATGCCTATACAACCACATAGGCCTACATACTACACCATACTAATACATAACATACATACATCTACACCTACATACATACTGTCATACATACACACAGTGCCACATACACACATGGCCTCCATACATACACACCTACAATACATACATACACACATGCATACACATAACACACATACATACACACATATATACACACATACATATGCCTGCATACACACATCCTACATATATACATACACACATACAAATACCTACTACTTTTACATCACCACTACATACATCATCATACAAATCAAATAATATAATCACTGGCTTTGAAAATATCCTGGCGTGTGTATAATTTCCATTCTTCAAATATCATACCTCTCTTTTGACGTGCTGCTGTATACTTGTCATATGTTTTTATTTGATACCGTCTACATATTTAACCCTACACGTGCAAATACTTATTTCGCCGTGATGGCACGCCTGCATGCCAAAGCGAAGAATGCTTCCTAGAAAATACACCACTGAAACTGACTCTCCTCCAATTACAAGACTATTATGTGCTAATCAACTGTTACATGAGATAAAGTGGCAGCGGTCACATACGGCCCCGGGGAAAAAAGGTATCCCAACCATAAGACGCTATTGATCGATCATACTGCTAATTTGCTATAAAAGACTTCACTTCCCCCCCTTGCGGCTTATAAACGTTCCGGGTGAGGTTTGTTTATTACAGTGTGAATAATGCGTGCTGCTAACATAAATTTTTCGTGGGATGTGTTTCGTCGGAGGCTTTCCTCTGAGGCAATGCTTTGCTCCTGAAACTGGGCATCACGCCTTACACACGATATCACATTTTCCCCCACCTGTATCTGCATTTGGCTAAGATTTAGGATCGCTCCCGACCTTAACAGAAATCCATCCCAACACCTCTCTCTACTTCTGCCAACACAACCCGGCGCAAAGGTTAATACCCAACCAACAAACCCTGCGATAAAAACCAACAGCCACTCCACACACACAACCTCACTTGACCCCCATCAGCTTGAATCAATTGTACTTTAGTAGTTTCTAATTTCTGGTCCGCCTTCCGGCGGAATGAGAAGATATTGCTCCCGAGTTAGGATAGTGTTGGAAGCTCCTGTGTCTAATGAAGCGAAGTCTCCTCACCTTGTATTGTCACGGGCACATGCAGTCTAGTAACCGAAGTATTACCAACCGTCCCCCTCCCAGACCCTAATATCCCCAATATTATGAAATAACTTAAACTATCAAATCCGCTCCTCCTCTACTTTTGACTCTGGGCCCCCGGTGCTGTCGGCCTTCCCGTGGGCCCGTGGGTTTGCCCCGCTTCTTCCGTTGCCCGAATCACACACAATTCCGGGCAAGTGGCCTTCTTGGACAGTTCACAACAACACTACATACGAATGTCTGCTTCCTCACGCCGCGAAATGACCGTCTCCATACAAACGATCAC
>JAMKCH010033126.1:0-61651 GCA_023653785.1 Ophioderma brevispina
ATGGGCGCAAAACAATGGTGGTGGCGTAGGAGGGTGTAGAGATTAGCTTCATGGCAAGCAGTTACTGAAAGGGGAGACCAAAGGGAAACGTTCTCTACTTTCCACTCTGTGTTTTAATGGAATTTTAGGAAAAACTAAGTTTTTGGACATTAGACACTGAATTTTATTTAATGTGCCTGGAGCTGGACCAGGGTTTTTAAAACACTACCGTACGCGGCCAGTCTGGACAGAGTAAACAAAAATCATCATTGTTCTACCCCGGGAGATAATTGCTAAAATTTCAAGACATTGGACATGCTAATAAAGCCAGGGGACTGTCGGGAAAGAGTGGGCTGTTTCCGGATAAAATTGTGAATTTTAAAAAAAGAAAAAACCTAAAAAATTAAAAAATCCATAAAATTGATGGAAGCCAATTGCCAACCCCCTTAATGGACCCTAGTTTGGGTTTCAAGGTTATACGGGGGTCAACATTTTAAAATGTTCCGATTGTGTTGCGTACATGGGTCAAAAGTTAAAAGTTGCTGTATTTTCAGTAAGCTGTGGGAAAGTGTTTCCCACCGTAAAGGATTGAAAATAGGAATAGTTTGCCTTAATCTGATGCTTAGGTGTTCACGAATCAAACAAAATAGGTCCAGGGCAAATAGTTGGTGCGTTATCGCCATTTTGGTTAGTTACCAAAACACTTAAAAGTAATGTAAAAAACTATTCTAATTTCGTTTTCTATGAGGGGCTGTAACCTAACAACTTGAACCACATTGTACAAAAACTATGGAGCAAGTTTTATTTTGTAATCCTGTACCAACCAAAATGACTTTTCCACATTTTTTATAGTGTTACCCCATTAATTCCAAAACTAGAAGCCATAGGTAGTATAAAAATATATTTTTCGAATCCTTGTAACCAGACAAAACATCATGTGTGCTTTTCACACACAATCGGAAATTTTGATTTTTTTTACCCCTGTGTCCCTGAACTCCCAAGCGAGGGCCATGAAAGGGGACCTGAAAGGGGTGTGGCAAGTGCTTCCATCAATTTTTTTTAGTACCAATGCAGAAGTACTTGTGTACCAAAAAATTCACAGTTTTACCAGATGTTTTTACACACTCCAAATGAGATCTGTGCACTACAGTTCCCCCACTATAAAGACTCACCAGCACTCAAAAGGAATATTTCAGTTAAATGGAAAATCGAAAGAAACTGTCTAGATGTATTGAAAAAAGCAGTAAGAAAATTGGTTTATGCCCGGTGTGCAAAGCAGATATAGTCCGGAAGGAGCCACAGTACGGGGCTCCATAGACGATAAACGGAATTAAAGCGTGAAACTAATTTTGTGAGAAGAGTCAACTGAATCGATTGCCCTATTGTCACCATTGTCCCGGATATGAGTTACGCCGGACGATAAACTTCTACACCGGTTTTATGGTTCCTGTTGACAAAAAATACACATTCACCGAACCCATGTGTCGTCTGCCGTAAGGAGTTTGTGACATGGGACAAAAGGGTCACATGATGTCACCATGGTAATGAGGTGACAACCACGGGTGGACACTACCAGGAACCACGGTATCCTAATACAAGGTCATGAAAATTGAAAGACACATTGGATTATGAAAAAAAAAACACGATTTGTTGAAATGGGACAGCGCATCTCCGCAAATATCTGAGTCAAGCCTTAGTAACAGTAGATTGAGAGGTTAGGTGAGAGGCTGGAATAGAGATACACTGTGCAAGGAGGTTGGGAATAAAAAGTGTTTAAGAGAAGGTTGGACATAGAATTCAGTGTTAAGGAGGTTGGGATTACAGCAAACGTGTAAGGGTGGGGAATAGAGTTCAATGTTAAGGTTGGGATTAGAATTCCAATGTTTAAGGTTGGGAATAGAGTTCAAAGGTTAAGGTTGGGATAGAGTTCAATGTTAAGGTTGGGAATAGAGCCTTCAGTTAAGGTTGGGAATAGAGTTCAATGTTAAGGTTGGGATAGGAGTTCAATCTGTGAAGGTGGGGAATAGAGTTCAATGTTAAGGTTTGGGATATAGTTCAACTGTAAGGTTGGGAATAGAGTTTCACTTAAGGTTGGAATAGAGTTCAATGTTAAGGTTGGGAACTAGGTTTCATTTAAGGTTGGGAATAAGTTCAAATGTTCAGCGTTGGGAATAGAGATGCAATGTTAAGTTGGTATAAAGGTTCAATGTCATTCTGGAATAAAGTTCAGATTTTAAGGTTGGGAACAGAGTTCAGGTTACGTTGGTAATAGAGTTTCCTGTCGGTTGGGAATAAAATTCAGTGTTCAGGATTGTGGTGAACAGGATAAATTCCCTGTTTACGGATTTTTGTGAATGGTGCTGTTAAGGAGTTGGCAATAGAGTTCACACGTCTAGGAGTTTGGGAATAAGCAATATTAGATGTTTGGATAGAGTTCATGTTTAAGGAGAATGGAATAGAGTTTCAAGCCGACATTTTAATCAACTGTTCGTGTATTATTAAAAATAGTCACTAGAACTATAAAGATAGTCAACTTATAAATTGCTGAATTCAAATGAGATAATTTGGATTTTTTCGTTTCGATGTAGAGCGTTAGCTATGTCACACAGTGGATTCGCATATGGGCAAGCATATTATATAAATATATATATACATAACCAAACATGGTTTGAACATTAAGGGCGCCCTCCTTAGGAAGTCTATGAGTCAGCCTTTAAGGAGTTTCAATAGAGTTTTAAAGCTCTAGGATGTTGGGAATAGAGTTCAGTGTTTAAGAAGGTTGGGAATAGAGTTCAGTGTTAGGTTGCAGGGTTAGTTTGGAGACAGTCAGGTATGGGTTTGGTATTGGGCAACAGGGAAGGGCCAACTTAGCCACTGGTCTAGGACACTAATACTTACACTCAAGTTTTAAAAAAAATATAGAAATTTTATTATCTTATTTTATTAAATATTTTTGGTTCAAAGTGTAATTGTTTGCTATAACCTTGTAGGATTGCCAGTGATTCTCTAAGCTCCCACGTGTATTGCAATGGCATAATCGTTATGATAAATCATTAACATACAAAAAACATTTGCACCTCATACCAATCGTCAGTGATGCATGCAACCTTGTCTCTTGAAATGAGAATTTCCTGTGATTAATTAGCTTTCACACTTGAAACAAAGACTTGCATGCGACTTGAAAATTATGACAAATTCCAATGTTAATTTGTTGAGAGATGTGTTGCTGGTCTTGTGGCTGATGGTTGACAATTTCTAACAATACAGTTTTGTTCAGAACCCATGGCAAACTTTATTGGTTTTTGTTTCCATGTAAAGCAAAATCACTGGTGCACATCTAAACGCACAATATACTCACTGTCAAATTTCTTCCTCACGATTATTATGCTAATATAGAAGGTACTCCCAGGGTACTCCTAGTGTTACTTCAGAGTACCCGCTATTAGACATCATCATCATCAAATCCTCAGTACACACTGCCATGTGGATACACAGCAGGAGGGTGTGTTCCCATAACAAAGTGTGCTGTTTCAAAATATAGCAGGGGTGTGTGTTCCTGTAACATTGTATACTGTCTTGTGTACACATGGGTGTTCTTGGGGGTTTAGAGCCAGTGGTGTACTCTTAAGTCACTGATAATTTACTTTTGGTACCTGATAGCCATCCCGCTAACAATGGATTAAATCGGCATGATGGGTACCTTATTTGCAGTGAGTAATACACAGACAACACAACATGCTAAATTACTTCTTGGGTACCTTACACCACACATCCACACATATACTCCTGGAGCATTAAAGGTCATCCTGTAACTAGGAGTATATGGAGTCCCAGTTATTTCATGTCCTTTTTAAGTTTAAGATTTTGTCTTATGCATTGCCAAATTGCAGTTTAAAATAAACAACTGCAGTTGTATATATGTTTATTTAAGCTAGGTTATCAACATTTACTTTTAAATCAGGTTTTTTGCGGTGTCACTGCAAATGAAGTACCGGTATTATGTGGATTGTTACTGAAAACAACAAATTTTGCAATGTGCATTTTACTTTTTGGTTTGTGACATCCAATTTGATTTACTTTCCTTAGTGTATAAGCTCAACTTATTTGTGGCTATTACTGCACAGTACATTGCCGGGGAGGGTACTCAACTTTATTTTGGGTAGGTATGTGCCTCCCCCGGATTTTAAAAATTGAGGCTCCGGAGCGGATTTGAGGCCAAAAAAATGGGGTTTCCAGAACTAGGTTTTCAAAAAATTTCAGAAAATAAGCTGCGATTTCCCTCAATTTCCAGCTACTTTTTGAGGTTTTTGAAGAAAATTTGGTAGAATATAGCTTTGAACATGAAAAGTAGGGTCTCTGGAACTGAAATGGTCCTAAAATGGGGTTCTCTGGAACTGAAAAAGAGCCTGAAAATGAGGGTCTTATAGGTGGCACATCCCATACTTCATCCCAATGTACCCCCCCCCCCCCTAAAAAAAAAAAAAAAAAAAAAAAAAAAAAAAAAAAAAAAAAAAAAAAAAAAGTCTGGCCGTGTACATCATGCATGCATGGTACATTGGCTGTGTACATCATGCATGCATGGTACATTGGCTGTGTACATCATGCATGCATGCATGGTACATACAGTCTGGCTGTCTATATCATGCATGCATGCTATCAGTGATACATACGTCTGGCTGTGTACATATTATGGCATGGTACTACAGTCTGGCTGTGTACATCATACTGTATTGACATCCATGCCTGCTGTGTACATCAATGCATGCATGGTACCATACATTCTGGCTGTGTACATGCATACATGCTGGTACATATACCGTCTGTCTGTGTACATCATACAAGCATGGTACATACAGTCTGGCTGAGTACATCATACAACATGGTACTACAGTCTGCTGGCTGTGTCCAATCATAGCATGCATGGTACACATACCGTCTGCTGAGTACATCTGCATGCATGGTACATACAGTCTGGCAGTGTTACATCATGCATGCCATATGTACATACAGTCTGCCTGAGTACATCTGCATGTATGGTACACTGTTACATCCTGCTGTATGTCTACATTCTGGCAGTGTACCTCATGCCATGCATGGTCCACATACAGTCTGGCTGTGTACATCATGCAATGCATGGACATACAGTCTGGCTGGTACTCATGCTTCACCGTACATACAGTCTGGCTGTGTACATCATGCATGCAATCCATGCATGGTACATACAGTCTGGCTGAGTACATCATGCATGCATGGTACATACAGTCTGGCTGCGTACATCATGCATGCATGGTACATACAGTATGGCTGTGTACATCATACATGCATGGTACATACAGTCTGCCTGAGTACATCATGCATGTATGGTACACTGTGTACATCATGCATGTATGGTACTACAGTCTGGCAGTGTACATCATGCATGTATGGTACATACAGTCTGGCTGTGTACATCATGCATGATGGTACACTGTGTACATCATGCATGCATGGTACATACAGTCTGGCTGTGTACATCATGCATGCACCGTACATAGTCTGGCTGTGTACATCATGCATGCAATCCATGCATGGTACATACAGTCTGGCTGAGTACATCATGCATGCATGGTACATACAGTCTGGCTGCGTACATCATGCATGCATGGTACATACAGTATGGCTGTGTACATCATGCATGCATGGTACATACAGTATGGCTGTGTACATCATGCATGCATGGTACATAGTCTGGCTGAGTACATCATACTTGCAAGGGGGTGTGGCTATTTTGTGACCCACTGACACACATGACCCTGATGAATTCAGCAGACTTACGGAATAAAGTGCACTTTATTCCGTAGAATTCATCAGGGTCATGTGTGTCAGTGGGTCACAAAATGGCCACACCCCTTGCAAGGTACATACAGTCTGGCTGTGTACATGGGGTGTACATCATACACACTCCAGCTGTTTACATGCATCATATGTGCAATGTATAATCTTTCTGTGTATATCATGCATGCATGCTACATATAGTTTGGATGCCCAAGGGGGATCAAGCAAAAGAACACAAAGCCTGCAGCCAGACAGTTTCGAAACCCAATTCCAAGTGACTTTCCACTCGTTTGCTGTACAAGGTCACATATTGCAAAGATTGTAAAAATCATTCATTCAGCATCTTAGGTATTGAGCATTACTCTGAGCCTAACTCACAAACTACTTAGAGCACAGTGATACTTCCTTCTAGGATGAAAAATGTGTTGAAAACCATGGGTTTTGACCTTTTATTGACCACTTTTCTAAGTGTCCACAACTCAAAAGAATACATCTTACATAAGACTTTCAAAAATAAGGGAGTTTCCGTAATCTAACCCATCTGACACAATTATGAATTCGGAAACAATTCACGGAATAAAGCACAGGCTTTACCTTATTCTGTTAAGGTTTCCAAATTCATAAGTGTGTCAGATGGGTTAGGTTACAGAAACTCCCCCAAAATAAGTACAATGTTAGTGGTTCCAAATAGGTTAGGCCAAAAAAAAAAGTGTATTTTTTTTTTTAATGCTATATGAATGTGAAATGCAGGATTTGTAAAAAAATTGTATTGCATTTTGACCCACTTCATTTTTTCAGCTGCTTTGGGGCAGAATTTTCATTCTTTTCTGAAAATTTTTCAAAAAAATTCAAGTGAGCAAAAACCTTTAAAAAAATACTGTGCTAAAACACCTATTTTAAACAAAATGCATGTGGTCTTCTGAGACTTTTTTTTTCCTTGGCCTTATCCAATTATTATACTGGTTCTCACATGAATAGATGAGCTAAACTAAATTTACAGGCCCCCAGTTACGGGCCTATAAATATTCCATACATACAATGAGAAATCCAGCACAGGCCAATGAATAGCTGGCAGTCTCCAAAGTTAAGTTACCTCAAGATATCGGCCTCTAATATATTTACAAATACCAATGTTAAATGCGCTATTTTTAATATTTGGCTTTCCATGCCTTCAATTACAGGGACATTCCCTTATCCATACAACCTCATCCCCTCAAATAAGGTAACAAAAGGTTGAGATTGTTAAATCAGAAACTGTTTTTCATAACTATGAACTCAAAGAATGAACTCTGCCAGTGGCGTAAATTTCTTTTTGACATTGGGGGGGGATGGAGTTGATGAAAATTTATGAATGAAACAGGGTTTGCTGAAAAGAACCATTACTAGCACAGGTGCGCGCAAAGCGCACTAAAAAAATTGCCATTTAGAAGCTAAAATGATCAATGTAATTGTAATTAGAAAAAAATGCGCGTAAAGCGCGCGGTAATTTACCATTTTTAAACTATTTTGGTAAAATATGAGGTTATTTTGGTCAAAAACGCATGAACGGGCATCAACATGGGGGAGATGATCATATTGACCATCCCCCCATATCAAAATATTGGGGGGGGGGATATATCCCCCATCCCCCGGGATTTACGCCTATGAACTCTGCACTTGGCACCCGGATGATGGCAGTATTACATACTTCCTAATGGACAAAGTCTGCATTTTCTAGATCATGTCGTTATTAGAAAGCAAGCAATAGCACCACCACAGCAAGCATGGCACAATCAACCCTTTCACAAGAGCCAAAATAAACTATGCCTCTCACTGGTTTTCAAGCATCTGGACTCATAATAATGGGGAGAGAAACTGCTGGGAAGTGTCAAACAACTTCCCAGCAGTTTCTCTCATAGTTACTATACTCTGGTCCATAATTTCTTGGACATAACAAACGCTCGCGTTGATCTTTACGTGTACTGCATCTACGTGCAACACGATGGCATGCCAATTTGGCGGGAAAGCAGGCGTACGTTCTAAACTGTCCAAGAAATTATGAGCCAGAGTATAAGAGTTCAGATGTGTGGGAAACCAGTGGGTATATATTGTCCCAATTGTAAAAGTGATAAAATCAATGTGCTTAATTTACACTTAATAGGACCCATCCAATAGTTTGTAAAACCTGTGATACTATCTGCACAATAGGGCCCTTGCACGGAAGGTAAATTATATTGAATGGACTTTTGTTTGTCCTCCAGATCATCCAAGCATGAGAAGAATACAATGCATGCACCTGGTTCACCTGAACATTTCAGCTATTTCTACAGGTGATTCCTTTGTATTTTCTGCATGATTGGGTTGTTCTGGAGGCAGGTCTGGCCAAGATAACCTATTGACCTGCCGTGCAAGCGCCCTATAAAGTACTTTACAAAATTCCTGTCAGTGGTGGTGCCAGACTTCTTTTTTGGGGTGGGCAAAAGTAAAATTGAGGGAGGGGGGTAAACATAAAAAAAATGTGGATATTTTTAACCAATTTTGGCCCCAAATTGCTGATTTTTGCCAAAATTGTGTGATTTTTTGGCCTCGAATCACTGATTTTTGTCCAAAATTTGTCAATTTTCTTCTGACTGGGGGAGGGACTGGAGGAAGAAAAAAATTAGGGGAAATTGCCCTTCCGTTCCCCCTCTCTGGCGCCGCCACTGAATCCGGTCTAATCTCATATGCAGATGTCTGCCTGAAACAGATGCATATTGCAACACGGTGGCCTATGGCCACTGTGCTATGGAGCACAGTGAGACATGCTCATCCATAACATCAAAAATGCCCCATCAGAATCAACTGAAATTTACTTTATGTTCAATTTATTTAGTAGTAGTACTGATCTACTATTCATCACAGTGATGCTATAACTGGCTATAACAGTATTAGTTACCATGAGACTCTTAAACTGTACACAAGTCTTATGTCATTATATGTGTATGAAGTCTCTGCTCTACACTAGTTAGACCATATGTGAGTACGTCCTTCAACAACTGTCATTCTTTTACTCAGTGGCGGCACCAGACTTCATTTTCTGGGGGAACAAACAGGGAAAAAGTGATTTTTTTTTTTTGGGAGGTGGGGCAAAAGTAAAATTTTGGGTAACTCCAACATACACCAAGAGCCCTGTGTACAGTGTAGAGCGCTTGCAATGGTAACTAACTTATTCTGTAACATCACTACTTTTACAGCAAATAATCACAGATGCAAGGATTTACACATTATGGTCTTACCTTTATGTAAGTATCACAAAATATATAACATTAAATAATTCAAGCCTATACCCTAACCGTAACATTAAAGGCTGGCATTCTCCAAGGGATGCACGAACAAACTTTTTCCGGACACTCAACAATATTTATAAAGGAGTGTAGGTTTGCCGCCGGCACCGCTACTCCATTGCAATACGCACGTCAAAGATTTCTGAAACCACCAACAAATCGAGGCACGCCGTGCTAATTAGGACGTCACACCATGCATAATAAATGTGGTGTGATCTATTCCAACCAATTACTGCTCGGGTCTTGCATGTACGATCAGGGGAAACCCGGTAATAGCAATGCACTGTGGCACAAGGTTCCGATAGCCCATGAGAAGTGGATGAACAACACAGAATATCAGAACTAGCAAACTGTATAATGGAACGATGTCATGGATGGGAAATATTTTGTGAAGTGTAGTTTTGCCTTGTGCATATTCCCACTGTCAAGAGCACTAATATGGACATTGCTCTATTGCAACACAAATTGTGCTACGTGTCTAAGAAATTATTAAAGAATGAAATGTAATTTGAGATTTTGGCCCAGGGCGAATCTGTTTGACCTTTCTGTGATTTGGTATAGAGCTATACAAGTGACCCAACCAAGGTTAATTATATTAAGCAGTTGCACACTTTTTAGTATGATCTAACAATGTTGTGAAAAAGTTCGTTTTGGGACGTTTAAACCAGAGTTCTTTGAACATACACAAAAAGTGTGATGTAACAATGGAAAAAAATTCCATGTGGATGGGTCGGAGTAAACCTGAGTTTAAAGTAAGACTCCCTTGGGAAATGCCAGCCTAAATCATAACCTTGGAATTTTGCGATGATTCTTACTTGAAAGTCACAGGGTGTATTGAGTCAATCCCACAATGCACCAGTTTTGGGAAATTTCACCTCAATAAGATCATGTGATCCCACAAAAATCACATTCTTAACACATAAAAATCCTGACTTTTACACTCATTTTAGCCCACAATTTCCACAACGCGTTAGTACTTTTAAATTTTTTGGATGATCACAAAATGTCTTCTGGTTATTAAACTTCTTGAACACTTTTTATCTTTAAAGGTGCAATGAGAGATTTCACATATCAGGTGTCCTTAAAAAAATTTGCCCTGATGTAAAGCTTTCCATCAACAATATAACCATTTGAAAGAATTAAGCTGAGAACTGTTTCTTTTGGAACAAATAATTGTACATCCTATTTCTATAGGAGAAAATACGAAATTCAGCCTATGTTTTATATTGCAATATAAGCAAATTAAAATCACCTTTTTTTCTCTCTTTTAAGACATTTCTGTAGCCAAACACAAGGCAAGAAATCTATTGAGTGTCTAAACTATATGATATTACTATTATGACACAATATCTCAAAATCTCTTGTTGCACCTTTAAGTAGGCACATTGCAATACATTATTGGATTGGTTCAATACACCCTCTGCTTGAAAGTAGAACCCATATTCTTCCAAAAACATCCTGGACAGCTTATAACTAATATGCCATATGATTTAAGATAGTAAGGCCAAATTGGAAGTTTTGATTGTAGCTGAACAGGTAGAGCAACAACTGAAATTTTATTACTTGACTAAACTATTATTTCAGGAAGCTTTTTCCTGAAGGCTAACTACATTTGTCAAGATTTTATGAGCTCTGAGATGAAAACCCATTCTTGACCTAACAAAAGTGTGGACGATGTGAATCTTAGCCTCGCTGATATTTGAAACCAGGTGGATCACAAGGTGGAAGGATGAATCTTCATCTAACCTTTTACATTCTGTGGTTCTGCAGAATCTGTTTCCAACTTGATGGCTGTTATGCTCATACAGCAGCACATGTATACTTTCAATACGCAAGCTGAATTCTGTACTCAAGGTTAAAGCAGTACTGCAACATTTATCTTTCCTTGCAATAAATGCTTCATACACAACCATGGATGATGTTGCACATGATTCTTAAAGGTGCAATGAGAGATTTCAAATCATCCATATTTTCTATGATATGTAGTGCTTTCATATACAGCAGATTGGACACTCAATAGATTCCTGACCTTTTATTTGGCTACAGAAATAACTTAAAATGAAAATAAAAGGTGATTTGTATATGCTTATATTTCAATAGAAAACATAGGTTGAATTTCATTTGCTCCTATAGGAAATTGGAAATTTCACAATTTTTGTACTAAAGAAACATTTCTCAGCTTAATCCTTCAGATGGGGATATTTTTAATAGAGAGCTTTACACCCGTGCAAAAATCAGAATTTTCATTTTTTAAGGGACACCTGTTATTTGAAATCTCTCGTTGCACCTTTAAGTGTATGTGAGATACACCAGTATCGAATCTACCTCTACTCCTAGGTCTACTATATACAACTATGTACAAGTCTGTGTTGAGTACTATTGCTTGCTCTGTGTTGCTTCTTTTCTAGCAGCATCCTGTAGTAACTGTGTGTCACACTCGTCTGCTGGAAGCTGGACGTACCTTACCACTGACCCTCTGATGAAGCAGTTTTTCACAGATAACTGAATACAAAAACAGGCAGAGAACCATGCTGAGAAATATAACATTTTGGCAGTGTCTATATATTTTATTTTATTTCACACTTCTTTAAAGGTGCTTGTTCCGATTAATGTGTATTGTGTTCTCTACTTGATATGAGAGCCTGGCACTAGCACATACACCCTATCAAGTACCGTGGGAAACAAATTTGTGGTTTTGATGGTAGACGCAAAAAATAAATGCATGTTGCAAAGCCCTATTCAATACTGTGCTAATATTGATGGTTAACCACTAAAACAGCGTTTTTTTGTTTATATCTTGAGAATGAAATGGATTTGAGGGCTCAAATTTCAGGACGACAATGAGAAAATACGACCTTTCATCTGATATCAAAATTGATACTACTTCCGGGTAAATCAGGGGGGTCCCAAAGACGATCGGAACATGCACCTTTAAAGAGGGTAGCCTCAATCAGTCATCCAGCACTGCTTTTCATAAGGGCCCTCTGAACAATACAAGGATAAAAACTTACAAGAAGTAAGAATTTACAAATTACAATATCACAGAATTAAAATAATTAAATACATCGAAAGGATAAAATATGGTATATTATACAAAAAATAACCCAGTTTCAAATACCATCAACCCTCCCACGCAACCACTTGAACTACATCCGTACACACACGCACTCACACACATACGCTCACACACACACACACTCAGGTGGAAATACAACACAGACAATTTCACAACAAGTTGGAAGTGATTCTACTGTGATCAGGGCCATACGCAGGATTTATTTTGGGGGTGCGGGACTTCAAAAAAGTGGACCCTTTTTGATAAAAGTGAACCTAACCCCCCTAAAATGGCATTTTTTTAGACTTTTTGAACATTTCATCACCAAAAAGTGGACTTTCATGTTGAAATTTCTCTAAATTTTGGACCTTATCATCAAATTTTTGGGCAAGAAGTGCACCTTTTGTGGAATTTGGGGGGGGGGGGGGTGCAACCGCACCCCCTTGTGTACGGGCCTGACTGTGATGTCCTTATACCTATAAAACTTGGAAAATCAGTTTGGTCACATAAAGTAGGAGACAATGGCCTCCTGACAACAATCCTTACCATGTGTGGATACTTTTCTGGATCTATCACACTAATGTCTGTCAGCTTGATATTCAGAAACTGGTCCACTGAATGTAATGTTCCACAGATGCTGTTGCAAACAGAGGAAGAAAAAGTTAATATTAGATACCTTTAGAAGCCATGCACAATATGTGTACTTATTTGAGTGAAATGTGCAATTCTTTTACTTGATTGATCGATGTTTTTTTAGTTAAACCAAAGTTTTAAATGCGGTTTTGTCCCCACTAAACGGGAGTGGCCGGATTCACCTCACATTCAGCAATACTGCTGTATGAGGATTTATTGGAGCAAAAGATAATTGACCGTATGCCCTTCCTGACACCAATCCACAGATTTTGGCAGTGGGCCTAGCCTTTGGGCAACCACGCCCACCAATACAGGGCAGATGTGCTGGATGGCCGCCATTAGCTCTCCAGAGCTGATGCCCTTGTAGGTAGATCTTCTTTTTCATTCTACCATGGTAACCAGCTACCCTCTTCATCAGATTTCCTTAGAAACCCGACGGGGGTGATGGTTTAGCCGCTGGCAAATTGACCCTGGACATGTAGTACTAGTTACCAGGATACCAGTAGCAAGCCCTCAAAGGAAACCTGACCTGACAAATGAACAAAAGAAATCCACATTCCATGCACTGGTACATGTTTGGCATACCATTTCTAAAGGTCTATTATTGTGAAATATTTTGCATGTGATGATTTCTCCTCAAACGCTATTCGTCCGCTATGTCTATTGTGTACTAATTAGCCAATTTAAAGGGACATAGGGACATAGCATTTCTGTATTGTGACACCCTGACACACTTAAGAATTTGACTTCTCATGGAATAAACAGCATGCTCCTTTGTGTAAAGGTTGTCAATTATGTTGAATTTATAAGTGTGTCAATATGTCATCTTACGGAAACCCCAAGGACATACCCCACTTAAGGATACGTTCCTCTCAATTTTCTTGAAAATGATAAGATAAATAAGACTCAAACTAAACTGTAAATTACATTTAACAACCAACATTGTCTTGGAGGGGGGTACTTTTTCTAACCTTCTGCCATGACTTTACATTGACGTTCCAGCTTAACATTTGTTACCATGTCAATAACCTCATTTGACCCCAAATGCCCTGATACCTTCATCTAAATTACCAAACCCCAAAAGATTAAAATGTAATTAAGTTTCATAAAGATTGTATTTAGACTTTGCCAAAAGGAAGGACTTTTATATTTCATTAAATGAGAAGCCCTCAAAATGAATACACAGTAAAGTATTTTTCTGTTTTATTGCACAATGTGACTTTCTTTCTACTTTTCGTCTTGTGACAATGTGATAACCTTTTGCAATATATTCCTTTTCATAAAAATTCTAAAATATAAATATTTTTGTTTGAGTTGAAAATTGTTAGCAACCCTCCAACAAAATATACCATGTAAAAAGGGAACGGACCCGAGTACACAGGAACGGAGTGCCCATCTTTTGAAGTGATTGGGCACCTTCTGTATATAATTACCTCAAATCATTCTTCAACTCCACGACAACATCTTTGCCCACCAACGACTTGAAAAATGAGTAGAAAAGCTGGAAGAGGAGTGAAAATAAGCCATTAAAGTGTGATGTGATCAGAAATAGTCTATTTGCCAAGTCTCACCAGGTAAAGGTCCAGATTTAGTTAAGGTTGCATAATAAATAAAATGCTCCTTCAGATGAGGTATGTATAAACAACAGGAGCTAAACTTTCACCTAGAATCGTACTATTACATGAGATGGATATACCTATAGAGCAATGGGAAGCAAATACACCAATCAGGAGTATAAATGGGTACTGGTGTAAAGAAACTGTTTTATTCTAAAACTTAAAGGTGTTTGTTCTGATCGTCCCCCCCCCAATTTCCGATTTTACCCGGAAGTAGTGCCTATTTTGATATCAGATGAAAGGCCATATTTTTCTCATTGTTGTCCTAAAATTTCAGCTTTCAAATTCATTTCTTTCTCAAGATATAGATAAAAAAACTACCGTTTTAATGCTTAACCATCAATATTAGCACAGTAGTGAATAGGGTGTTGCACTATACATTATCACGTCATCAAAACCTCAAGTTTGTTTTCCACCACGGTACTTGATGGTCGGTGTGTACAGGTGTCAGGCTATTGTATCAAGTAGACAACCCGATCAACAACAATCGAAACAAGCGCCTTTAATGCCAATACATTGAAGAAAATAACCAACTTTTAGAGTTTATCATTTATTTAGTAAGACTAGTTTGAAGACAGGGTAGGTGTACATACATGGATCGATTCCATGGGTTCCTACTGTCCCCCATGAAAGACAGAGTATTGAAAAGCCAACACATATGTCCACATGGCTCATAAGTTGGTTTGTTTACATGCTGTAATTGCCTCAAAAATAGTAAATATCAGTGAAATTTAACCTAATCACTTTTAGTTGTGATTACTATTACAACTATGAATAGCTTAAAAGCGAAGAATAAGTCTGTAGAATTCTCATAAGTTATTTTTTCCAAGCGAAAAATTGATACAAAAGGAAGAAAACAGCAGTGTCCAAAGATAAGAATCTCCATTGAATTACGTGTTGTAGTAAGTGTCCGTTCGGACAGTAATGACTAAAATATCCGATTTTGTCCTTATTAGGTTGCTTTTGGTCCTATAACTTGTGAGGTATGTTAGGATGCCTTAACTTGATACAAACATGCAAAAATCTGATTTTTGATGATTGTTTTGATTTTCTGGTTGGGCAAATCACTGATAGTGCCTTTAGTTTAAAGACATCCAGGTAATTTGTAGGCTAACTTTTAAGTTTTCCATAACTTTAATCAACAAATGCATTTATGCGTATACATATTACATGAATATCATACACTCGTACTCACTGATATTAAAACCACAAAGGTTACAGACCGCTCAAACACTGAAACAGGGTGCATTGCGTGGGAAACATGCATACAGAGTGTGTTTACATATGCCAAATGCCATTTTCGTTGTCTGCTAAATTTATGTCGCCGGCGACATTAAAGGGGGATGGCCCGATTTAAGGATATGAAGTTTTCATTTTGATAGATTGGCCTTCACTCCAAAACCCCATCTGTAAAAGTTTGGCACCGATATTTCAATCCGTTTTGATGCGAGAAAAACGTGGTTTTGTAAGCCCCATAGTCTAGAGTACCGTGTAAAATTAATATTGGTCGACCAAAATGGGGCACATTTTCGCTCA
Organism: Ophioderma brevispina; assembly: GCA_023653785.1. Lineage (NCBI taxonomy): Eukaryota > Metazoa > Echinodermata > Ophiuroidea > Amphilepidida > Ophiodermatidae > Ophioderma > Ophioderma brevispina. Next base: position 15,936 of record JAMKCH010033126.1, read on the forward strand.
TAACTTCCAAACCAAACATCCTTTGGCTCTAAGATTACACAGGGTAAATGAGAAAAATAGTAGCTTTCTTCTGATACCAAAATGTTGACCACTTCCGGTAAAATCTGGGGCTTCTGGGGATGAGGCTATTAGCGATCATGGCAATCCTCTACTTTAGGGGGTTTTATTATTTGGGTTGGTACATTTTGTGACCCCCCCTTTGTCTGCTCCCAGTTGAATTCAGCAGCCTTGACGGAATAAAGTGCAGGGGATACTGTACTTTATTCCGTCAAGGCTGCTAAATTCAACTGGGAGCAGAAAAAGTGGGGTCACAAAATGTACCAACCCTTATTATTTCATGCTATAGCTGCCCTAAGTAAAGTGTACCCTTTAGGTATGAATTCAGTATTCTGCCAACACATACTTCAACATGCAGTTTATTCCGTTGAAGCTGCTGAATTCACAGGGTTGTGGCAGAATACTAAATTCTTTCCAGGCTTTATTCCGTAAAGTACTCCTATGCAGTCTACACATCAAAATTCGGGACTCCTCTACTTAGTCTTTAGGGGGTTTATATATTTCATGTTATAGTTGCCATTTTCAAAATGACATAGAGACTAGAGTACTTTACGGAATAAAGCGTACGTGAGGGCAGCTATAGCATGAAATAATAAAAATCCCTAAAGTAGAGGATGGACCTTTAAGTTAATTATACAATCGTTGTTAAGAAGGTTCACATGAACAAACTATAGAGGGAGCTGTTCATGCAGTATCAAGCTGATAGCGCCTGTACAGCACTAAAATTGCTTCACTGTGTGGTTCAATGGAGAAAAAATCACTAAAATCGATCTAAAAACTTTAAAACTAAATCTAAGAACTTCTAAGAACACATGGTGTAAGTTTGATTCATGAACTATCCTCTATAGTAAACACCAGGTGTTACAGGGTCGAAGCACCGTAAAGCACTAAGACCATTTTGTGGAGAAATCGCAACCTTCCCATACAGTAAATAATAGGAGGTCAGTTGAGGTCACATACAAAAGTGTACATTGTACATGTACATACTTTCACAACTGCACACAGGATTTGGAGCATTTTGGCACGAAGTTATTGTCAGTAACTCGGCTCATACTACTTAAGGCAAAAGCAACGTACTCGAATGACCCCTCATTTTAAAGGAAAATTAATTTTCTTTTCAGTGAAAACACTTTCAGATTAAAATAATGACCGCATAAAATTTGTGAACATTCTTATCGTTGTTTTTACCCATAAGGATGCTGATTTGGTCTTAATGAGGGCTTTTGTATAAAGTTTAAAATTTAAAAACCTTTTTTTAAAAAAAAAAGATCGATTTTGAAAAAATCTTGGGCGCACTTTCAAAGTGCCAGTGTTCTCTTTAAAGAGACAAGAAGGAGATGTCCAGAAAGAAAGACGCGCCCCCAATTTTTCTACCCGGTTTTTTGAATATTTGAATGTTTTCCAAATGCATTATGACCACATTCTGAAGGAGTGAAAAGCCGAATACGCCGTCTTATTAATAATATGATGATTTAGTACGTTCTGTCGTGCCACGACAGAGGAAAGTCAAAGCACGGTGTTCTATGCTATGGGGACAATAGTCCGAGGTGCTCTGACTAGACACTCCTATTGGGTGGTCGTGTACTAGTTCAGAGAAAGAAGTATATAAGCTAGTGCAGGGTCCATCACGGAATTTAAAAACGACATTTATCACCTGGAACTTTACAAATCATACCTATGTCACTGTTCCTAGTTCTAACGGAAGGCAGTCATGTCAATGTACTTACGAGGATGTTTGACATCAAATAACTGGTTGCAAAATTGAAAGAAAACTGAAGCAATAAAGTATTACTAAAATTTGCCGTATTCAAAATTCCAAATCAAAAAAATTGCAGAAAAAATGTTACATAAACTCAAGAATTGCTTTTTTTGGTCCTATCTATTAATTCTTTAGTCATGATAATAACACCCACGGAGTCGGATATACCAATGGACGTCGTAAGTGAAAAATATTAAAAAAACTTTTTTTTTTTCGACAGGTTTTTCCGTCCGGAAAAAACCCCGCGATATCCTTGTACCTCTTGTTCGTAGCCCCCACCCCCCCCAACGGGCTTCGCCCGGCTACGACGTGTCGAATATGGGACCATTACGAATAGTCAGGGCAAGTCAAAACAAGACAGGTTTGCGGTTTTCTTTTGTACTGGTTTGTCCAATAAACCTTGGACACGTTATTGGAGGTGTTCTTAACATCGATCCTGTTTGCATTTTGAGAGAAATTCGTATCCTAAAAAAATATTTCCTGTCACTTTAAATTAAGGGCACCCCTTTAAGTTGCCGAATCGTCAGGATATCAGGTGAAAATATAAATGCTTTCCCCTACTCACTCGATGGTGAACATCCGTTACATCACATTTTTTTTAAAGAGTGCAGAAGGACGTTCCTCTGAATGCTATAAGTCGTATAGTTCGTCCACGATCTACCGGCGTTAGCACAGGAAGCTCGGCCGAAAGTGAAGCTGCTGCTATAAACTAAAACACGTTGATGACTGTCGAATTTTGCACTTCATGCTGTTTGTTTCTCTTTCGGCGGTTTTTAAGCTATTTCAAATCAATTTCGTGTAGTGTAGACGAGAAGTACAGTCGAATACCTATTTGTCTAGATATATTTATTTTATTAATTATAATCTTTTTTCCCCTTACTTTTCCTATTATATTGTAATATTTCTCATAATTTGATAAAAGTGAACTTGATAGTTTATTTGGAAAACTTCTTACACCGAGGGCATGCTGGTAGGTTAAAACTTGCAAAGTCAGGGAGAAGCAGTGAAAAAGCAGAGAAGAAATCAGATTTTGTTTTGAGAATTAGAGCGTCTTAGCCCACAGGTCTTAGCACCATGGATGTTATCTACCAGACTCCTCAACGTTATCATGTTACACCGAGACAGCATTATTTCTTCTCCATATTCATGGAATGGCGGGTATGGGGTATGCACAATTGCAAAATAAGTGCCGAAATTTTAAATGAAATTGAAAATGAACACAGTCACAGTGTGCAGTACAAAACGTTCAAAGTCGAGGGACCGTCCTCTGTTATTTAATACATTCTTTATTATGTTATAAGCAGGAGTTCCGTATTCTCTGTTAAAGTAAATTCCTCTTAGCATTGTTCCGACTTATCCTGGACTTCTTCAAATGGGTCAATCAAGTGGAGTGGTATCAATTCCATTGTTGCCAACAAAATTTCGCCTACCCGACGGCAAAGGGGACCGCGCCCAAGCGCGCGGGCAAATGGCAAAAAAGTAGCCCAATTTTAACTTTCGTTAAGCGCGTGGAGGGCGCTATTTTTACTAAAAAATGCCATTTTCGTTTGATTGTGAACTATTTTTTTATTTATTTTAGATTTAGTTTTTATTTTTTTTATGTGAGGCCGCTATTTTTACGGAAAAAAATGACGAATTAATGTCAAGAAAGTCGTTTTAAGGCAGAAGAATACCCGCGGCACTTAAATTAATTTACCAAATCATTTGAGTATATTCGCAACAGAAGGATGCGTGCGGCGTTCCTTTGTACTTACATCCTAAAGGTTTAATGCCCTCTACACGTTTCACCCCAGTGAGCCTGGAATTAACCCTTGAACATTGTACCCACCATGACGGTCACTTTTTGTTAGGATAAATTATTTGTTGTTATACCTAATGGAGCGGCCTACTCCCAGTGTGTTGTAAGGAGCACATCCCTCCAGATTAGAGGTTTAATTGCCCTCTCACGTGTACCACCATGACGGTCACCTTTTGTTTGGAAAATTATTTGTTGTTATACCTGAGTGAGCACTACTCCCCGAGTGTAAGGAGCACAAAGGCTTACAAAGCATTCAGATCCGAGGATTGAAGTTGAGAGTTTGTTAATATGTTGTCAATACCGAGCCGAGTAGTTTAACATCGGTACCCCCCTGTAGTGGAATGCAGGTTAAAGCATTTTCACAAGAAGGAAGCGCTAATCATTACGAACTTTTAACACTTTCTTGGAGCTCGAAATAAATGATGTACTGAAGGATAAAGGATACCCGCGGGCCGCGGGTGCCGCGCCTTGGGACTATGAACAGTAAAAGGCCAATTTGGGGAAACCCGCGGCGGCCTTTTTTTTAGGCGCGCGGCAGAAGGCTATTTGTAAAAAGTTAGCCCAATTGTGCGGGTAAACGCGGCTGTGGCAACATGTATCAATTCGTCGATAAAATAATTGCCTAAGTTGTGGTGCCGGGTGAATAAACTTTTGTTGCTTTCGTACAGGTACCTTGGACAACAAAAAAACGTTAATCAGGTGACGGCCAACGAAGTTGTACGGAATCAAGTTGCAAAAAGTTGAAAAATTAGGCCTATGGCGAATGAGTTTTAAAACATAAACGCTAATTGTAAATATGAACTGTATTTTAGTATCATAATATATATCATTTATATTTATTTATGTATTACATCCATTGATTTGTATAATTATTATTATTCCTGCAATGAAATAAAATAACAGAATGAAACATACAATGGATACACTTTGAATATTTTCCAGCACTCGGAAACTATCCAAAACAGTGTATATCGCCTGTAATCTGTTGATAGTAAAAGTATAAGTAAATGATTAACACGGCGTTCATGCATTCTTAAACTTGCTCTGCAAGATTGTTTTTTCCCCTCGCCCAAGAATATAATTTATCGTTTTCCATGTTTGTTTCATATTTTTTTGCTTTAAATATTTCAAAATTTAAGGAAAAAAGTGTTCTCTTGGTTTACGAATAAGCATATTTAACTTATTTCTGTATGTTTTAAATTTGTGAAGTCTTGATATACTTGGCGAGTGTGTAATATGGCGAGGTGTAATATGTTTTTACAACGTGGTTTTCTTATTGATACTTTCTAATCAAACCTCTTGTAATCCCGGGGTGTATAGGTTACTAGTAACATTTTTAAGCGGAACACATTCATTCTACAGTACATTAAAGATTTAATAATGAATGTGGTAAGGGTGAGGTCAAAGATTAAATCCCCTTGGGATTTCTCCCCAATCAGAAATGAATCGCGGAAAATAACATTTGATTTAATTTGATATCTTATGAGATACCATAACTTTGTAAACATGTTACAATGTATTATAGAAATACCAATTCAACAACAAAGTGGATAGCTAGAGATAGGCATTACCATTTATCACGAGCCGGCACGACAAGTGTCACAATAGCGGCGGCACAAATCTATTGACACTCCGTCATGGATCGATCACTCTGAAATTCCAGACGTCCAGAGGTGCGTTATTTACCATAATAAAGAATGGCATTACAAGAACAAAGGACGGTCCCTCGACTGTTGAGAACGTTCTGGTTGTGCAGTGCCAGTGTGTGCCCAACAAAAATTTCGCCTACCCGCGGCAAAGGGCCATGCCAAGGCCCCGCGCGACCGGCAATGGCCAAAAGTAGCCCAATTTTTTACCTTGTCCTTGAGCGCATGTTGGGAGGGGGCTATTTTTTTTTTTTTTTTTTTTTTTTTTTTTTTTTTTTTTTAATTTGTTATTTATTTTTATATTTATTTGTATTTATTTGATATTTATTTTTTATTTATTATTTTTTTAAAGAATCTATTTTGTTTTTGTTTTCTTTGTCTTCATTTTTTTTTCTATTTTTTTATTTTTTTTCTTTTTCTTATTAACACACACTCGCTAAACTTGTTTGTATCCTATAGCAATAATAGTAACAACAGGGCTGGAACACATGTAAATTTTCCCGGGAAGACCGGACTCTTATTTCCAGCCAGGGGACAGCTTCCAACATAAAGTGAAATTCTTCACCTCCAAATTGATTCCTAGGGTCAGTCAGGCGTTGGAAAACCAGCTGTTAAATTTAAAACTGCGCGAATTTCGGCAATTCCGCGTTTTTTTTTTCCTCGCACTGATAATTGGTATTTTCCTGCCTCTCCTTTCCCCTCCGGCGCCAAAAATCACCGAATCCACGTAATTAAGCACCTAAACTAAAAGGTCCTGGTAGCCAACCAATGATATGAAATTATATTCGCACAGAAAGGATTCGTGCGGCGTATCCTTCTTATACATCCTAACAGCTAGTTTCACACCTACTAACACATATCGAATCTGTGGTTGAGTAATATAAATCCTCAACCACAGACGATCTAGCTAATTGGATTGCGCTGTGACCGTGTTAACCACACAAAACTACTACCTGATTTTACCTGGTTTGATGGACTTGTTTCCCTTCTTCAAAGTAGCATCATTCTTACCAATCACGTAAACACAATTGTTAACTTTCAAAACGTCCCGAAGATTTCAAAATTGAAAGGTCGAATTTAAAAAAATAGAAAGTAAACTGGATCGTTTCACTCAGACATCCGACTTTGTTGATAAACACGCTTTGACACAAATGACCCGAGGTCATTTTAACATGCCCTGTTATTTGGAATCATTACGCTGCTAACTTCAACACATTGGTGAAATATGGAATGTGATCATCATAAAAGGCACGTGAAATTTGTAAATGGTTAATACGCCATTCATATTTTATTAATTTTCAATTACAAAATGATTGTTAATAATAGATAAGAAAGAATTATTTTTTATTCTGCGAAGATTTGATGAAGCAGTCATTTGGTTAAAGCCATTGATTTACACGAGGCTTCAATGGTGTGCGCGAGTATCCTGATACACCTTGGAAATATCATGGTCAAACCTGTAACGTGCGAAGGCTATCCTATTTTGGTAACTGACATGGTGTAATTGCGGGATATTGCATCACGAAAACTGGAATATTCTCCCTTGTGTAAAAAGGAGTTTGACAGACCTTTAACCGTCACTTTATATTATTTAAACATGTGAATTTATATCAACATTGCCATGTTGCACGAATGATGTTGGTAAACTGCGTGAAAATTATGGCGTTTATGGAGATTTGAGTCCAAGTTGGTATGTGAAGTTTCTTGAACATGTTAACCATGCATTTGGGCAGGAACGACTGAATAACTAAATTTGAAAGGGGTTTTAGAGCACGATAAATTTTGTAAATAATGGAAAAGTAACACGGTCACAGGCAAGCCATTAGCTATCGTCTGTGGTTGAGGATTATATACTCAACCACAGATTCGATCTGTGTAAGTTTCCCCCCAGTGAGCCGGGAATGAGCCCTCCCCTTGTACCACCCAAAAGGTTCACTTTTTGTTAGGATATTATTTGTTGTTATACCCAGCACTACTCCCCGTCTTTTAACAGCTTAGCAAGGTTTAATTGCCCTCTCACGTGTACCATGCCATGACGGTCACTTTTTGTTAGGATATTATTTGTTGTTATACCTGAGTGAGCACCTATTCCCGGATCCAGTCATGTAAGGAGCACAAAGCACTAAGATCACGGGATGAGTTGAGAGTTTACTATTGTTGTCATACCCGAACGAGTACCCCCTGTAGTGAATGCAGGTAAAGCATTTTCAAGAAAGGAAGCGCTAATCAATTACTGACCTTTTAAAACTTTCTCGGAGCTCGAATTACAATGTAAAATGAGTACAGAGGGGTAAAGGATGTCCGCGGGTGCCGCGCCTTTGGACTATGAAAAGTAGCCCAATTTGGGGAAACCCGCGGCGGCCTTTTTTTAGGCGCGGCAGGCATGTAAAAAGTAGCCCAATTGTGCGGGTAAACCGCGGCGTTGGCAACACTGTGCAGTGCCACCCGATCCCACTTAACCCGGGAGCTAGCACACATTTGTAACACATCTGAAGTACAAAAGGTTTGAGTGATTAAATATGTTGCCAGCCTGACAGAAACCCCTGAAACGTGATCTTAAGTGCTGCAAATGGTGCCTTAAGGAGAGGGGGTCCAGACAAAGAATGTACAGGGTCAAAGCACACCACATTACGACGTGTCTAACCATAAGGATTCAGAAAAGGTATAGTTTGTAATATGTGCAGCCTAAAGTTTCAGAGTTATAGGCTAAAAACAGCAAAAATCAATAATAAGGGTCAATTTCAGTTGTACAGGGGTCAAATTTTAAAGTTGATCCGATTTGGATAAAAAATGGTGCAAATTATTGGTGGAGTTCATAGGATTAAAATAAGGAATAGTTTTAACTGTCTTAAATGCTTAGTTTCTGATGTAGGGGGCACAGAAGGTCAACATCCATTGGATTCAATGGGGTTAAATCTTGTTTCCCCCTATTTTCTTAAGCCCAAGCGTTGAGACACTCAAAACTATTCCTTATTTTAATCTTATGAGCTCCACCAATAATTTGCACCATTTTTTATCCAAATCAGAGCAACTTTAACATTTGACCCCTGTACAAATGAAATTGACCCTTTTTATTGATTTTTGCTGTTTTAGCCTATAACTCTGAAACTTTAGGCTGTACATATTACAAACTATACCTTTTCTGAATCCTTATGGTTAGACACATAACATGGTATACTTTAAAACACGATTGGATCAATTTAAAAATCTTTGTCTTGGCCCCCTCTCTTAAGGCACCACTTGCAGCACTTAAGAATCACGTTTCAGGGGTTCCTGTCAGGCTGTCTATATATTTAATCACTCAAACCTTTTGTACTTGAGATGTGTTACAAACGTGTGCTAGCTCCAGGGCTAACTGTCATGACTGTCATCTGCATGTCTGAGGAACGAGAAGCACATTTCATAATTTTACTCATGGCCTTGCATTTTATATTTGGCCCACAGGTGAGTGTGTAATATTAATAAAAACTGAAACCCCAGACTGAAATGTCTGTAATTTTTTAAAGGGGCATTTTGTGGGCACAGCCTCGTCCCCCCAACCAGGACAGGTCTAAAAAATTTTGAGATTTTTATGTCATCTGAACCGTTAGCCTTAGCACAAACTCATGTACTTTAGAAATTTGGATTATGCTAATTAATGAAGTGTGCCACTAATTAACAACTCTTATGTACACAAAGGCAGCATTTTTATAATACCTGCCACATGTTTGATCGAGATCTCGATCACTTGAGCACAGTAAGTGTAATGACGTCACTGCTGGCCAAGCTAGCGTCCGGGAAACAAGAAGTTTGCTTGATGACTTTACATCTCAGAGAAGTTTTTATGAATGAATCCACAAGGTCAATGTTGTACCCATGCACAGTTCGATTAATAAAATGTTCCATCATGACAGCTTCCTGATCATCTCAAACACAAACGAAAACGGCCACTCCATTGCATTTTTTGGTGAAAAATCTATGCTTTCCCCATAGAATTTATGATGTATCTTAAAAACCTGATACGGGGATCTCTTGTAATTAAATTGTCAAATTAGGTACGAAATGACACTAATTAGATCGGTAAAATACAGCATGTACTACATGATAGTAGTCATTGCAAGCTGGGTCGGTTTTTTGTTTTAGAGGTCAGATGCAATATTCACCTGTTTTCCGAGGAAAATTTCAGAATTTTATTTTTCCCGTCGTAACCGCCCACGTGACCATCATTGCGCAGTAGCAATGTTTGAATGATTTATAAAATACTGTTTGAAATAAATATAATATTTTCATATATTGGTTTTCAGAAATAAAAATGTACTCATAGTTTTCCTAATTATTTGTTATGAGTGTTTCATGATAGGCCTTGTATGGAATTACTTTGAAATGCCTAATATATTTGGCATGTGACATGCCCTAAATAATCCCTATCTCAAATCTTCATAACCTACATTCGGAACCGTGACCGCATCCCCTGGGACTGTTGCCAGCTTTGGGCGCCACTACTGAAACATTTGGAACAAGGCCAAGTGGCTGAATTGACGTTGGGGACAACATGCTAAAACACGAATATTATTCTTAACTTACCTCATCTTTAAGGTTGATAACAGCTCCCTAACCGCAGTGCCACCTCCTTTATGAATGATCCCTTACTGCCAAAGAAGAAATCGGCGAATTTTTAATTCGACCTTGTCATTTACTCCAATGGTTAAAAAAACAAAAAATGGCGGCTAAAACAGGTGGTCTGACTGTCACGACTAAAGCATGTGATCATACATGTGACGTTCAGTGACGTGTTTGTATTCTCATTCCAACCGGCAATAGACCGTGATTATGTGTAAATAATGAACTTCGCCTTCTTGCAGAGGGACTCGTTTCTGATCCATGACCGCCTTCGCCAACCCAAAATAACAGCGCACCCTTGATCAAATAACTCTGAAGGACATGGTTTCCAGAAGTTTATGCCATTTTTCAACATGCAACTAATTTAAAACGAAAGATAATGGGACAAAATGAATAGTTAGAAGTCTCACCCTAGTTCCAATAATTGTAACTTATGGCATCATCTTTTAAAATTTGGACATAATCTTTGGTGCCATAAGTTACAACTGTTCTGTGGAGTTCCAATGCCATTTAAGGTTTGAGGTGTTTTGAGATGTATATTTCCTAAATAAAAAGAAAAAATAATTTTCTTTTGACATACATAGCATCTCTAGAGTCTGTAGAATAATTGTCTTACCAATTTGTAACTGATGCTACAATTTGTTCCCAAAAAAGTTCATGTCAACATGTACACAGGTTGCCAAATTTGGCAGCCCAATGTAGACTCAACAAGGTTAAGTTTCACCTGAAAATTTCATGTGAATTTTAAATCTGGAAAAATGGTTATCACATGATGCAGAAGACTCTCAAGAATGCCTACAATATAACATTTATTGCAAATAATGAATATTTAAGCCACTTTTTGCAGCTGTAAAGTTAGAGCAGAAGCTGTCTGTGTATCTTGGCTTAAATGGCACTTTCACTACACACAACTCGTCATGACGAGATAGTCTATGATAACAGCAGCCATAAAAAAGTTAAGACTATCTAGTCATGATCATCAGGACTAAGTCTCACCCTTGCATGCAGTTTTGAAATTGTCTTTTATAGAATTTTCAGTACAGTAGACAGGGTTCACATTAGTGTGCGTTTTTGCGTCTATGACGCAGTTTTCCAAAGGTGGACGCACTTTGGTCTAGATAGAGTAAAAGTTTGCGTCTGTGTGTGGACGCAAAAATATAGCCACTTAAAACTATACAAAATCACAGTTTGCTCTGGAACATGGTCACAATATTGTATCATTTTCACTCAAACAATTATTCTGTTACTATTAAATACATGTAGCAAATCTGTGAAAATAAATATAGGTTTAAAATTGACTGTATTTATGTCTTTATTTAGTTCACTAACCTCTCTCACCATCCCAAAGGGTATTCAAGATACTCCAGTTCCTTTGGAGTTTAAGGGTCATCAGGGTAATTACTTTACAATATGCCCAGTCTAGGTTTTGGAATTGGATGTGTATGGATTGTTTGCAGTCATTAAGTATTACAACAGTGCTCAAACCTTGACACGCATATAATTTGAAGTTGACGCACTTTTTCATCCTCAGGGAAACAAATTTGCATCCAAGTAGACGCACTTTTTTCAAAACCTAGTGTGAACCCTGACGGTAGACATAATTTGACCCATTGTTACAACATGCTATCGCCAGGGTGCAAAATAAGATTTTTAAAGGGCGGCCAATTTCAAGGCAATTTTCAATTGTGTAAAAGGGCATCAAGGCAATTACATGTTAATGAATAGGGCCAAGAATGGCAAAAATTTAGGGCATCAAGGCAACTGGTAGGGGCACCGAAGGCAATTGCCTTCGGTTATTTTGCGCCCTGGCTATCGCCTTCACACATGTGTGTGCGTATTCGGGTGGAACCTCAAGCTAATTACGTAACAAGATTCTCATCACTTTTTTCTCTAGTATAATTATCATAACCATGTAAGCCTGTTGGAAAAACCAGCTAGATTGGCCAGCTTGGGTAGGCGAAATAGGATAATTAGGTTTTGCATAGTATTATACTGTACGCATACTACCAAAATAAGTAGGCACATGGATTTCTAATTTGAGGGCAATAACTTAGGCTATCTTGATTTTTTAATTACGTATTTCTTGGCCTGCACCCCCTGCATATTTTTTTATTTTTTTCAAAGCGGTCTATTTTAAGATGGCGGTAAATCGCCTGGCAGCGGCAAATAGTGCAATGTTAGGATAAAAAATTTCACCCTTTACCGTTAATTTTGTCATGCATCCTTCAATGGTTTTTGTTCCTTTGACATTCGTTTACATTTCTGTAAGATATATTTCATGTGAAAAGGTATTTTGTACTTCAGATTTTGGTGCTGTTTGCCAGTGAATCGCCGACGCTACCGGGCATCTAAAAATAAATTCACTCAAGCATCAGTATGCATGTGCAGAAATTGGGCGGGAAACAATGGTGCGGTTTTGTTTGTGCTTAGTAATCCATGTGTGCCCAATCTTACATGCAAATTCGGTCGCATCTGTAAGAAATTCGCTCAATCAGCTCAAATTTTGAGAATAAGCTTTTCTGAAGGATAGCTAGTGATCAATGAATAAAACAGGTGGTGCTGAAATCACGAAATGCACCTTTAATACAATTATTTTAGGTACCGTACTAGATAGACTAGACTTGTCAAATCAAATCGTAATTTGTAGGTAATATTTATGAGAATTATGTGAAAGTCATAAAGATGCAAAAATAGGTGGAAAATAGGTGGCTTACCTTCGTAACTGCACAGATTCAGCATGCAGTGCAAAATATTCATTGCAATGATGTTAAGAACTTGATTTGACGGGAAAGTTTATATGAAAAAATATGTTTAGTATCATGAAAATAATGCATCTTCTAACCCATCAAGAATCCTGCCAAATTTTCCGCTATTCGTATATTTATGGTCAATTTTGGGATGATATTTTTACTTTGACTCGCATTGTGGATGTGAAAAGCATTTATCCACAACACTGATCAACAATAGAAAATGATATCAAACTGACCATTTATTTTTTACGATGGCATAAATTTTTCCAAAATGCCTCTAACTGCATCCAGGGGGATGTTCCTATGCACGTCTATTAGAAAATAGCGCAGGCACACAGTAGCGATTGCAGGGTTCCTACAATCACCTAGATGTAAGCTAGCCTATATGGGTCAGAAATATACAACAGATTCTTGTCATTGACCTAGATTAGGGGTCCAAGGGCAAGTTACAACTTTTTTTTTTAAATCGAGTGGATTCTATGGCCATTTTGGCTCCTGAAAAAGAATCTAGCAAGCTTTTTCACTGAAGATAAAGTTTGGGTTGGTTCTATGGATTTTAAGTTTTGTACATAAAATCAATGGGATTTTGAGGTTACATTAGTTATTTGTCAATATTTACCACATACAAACTAATGACAACTATGTAACATGCACATGTGCTAGGTATACACGTATTTCCTCCCTTTGTAAACCATACTTTTCCAAAATAACCAAGTTCATGATTATCTAGTTCTAAGAAAAAATGTCTTTACCTTGCAGAGGGTGTGTAGTCACTCATTAGCACAGCTACAACTTTCACCTACTGGTTAAAATTATTTATAGAAACAGGAATACACCTCTTTACACACAATGAGTTGCCTGCTACTATACATGTTAATAATAGTACCACACATGCACATGCTGGTATGAAAACACCCCAGAACCATTCACAGGTATTAGCAAGTTATGTAACTGGTTGCAAAGGCTTGACCTTACAACAATAGACTCCTTCAATGTTCACTCACTCACAAACTAGTGGTCTTGTTTTGGTTCTTCTCAGTCAGTGTGCAGCGTTAATGCTTCAGTACACACTTCGTCGATTTTCTAACCCGATACAATCGCGATCATAGTATGTCAACTCTGTGCGAGACAGAAAGTCAGCCCTATACAATATAGTTGTTTACCCAAAATCTTCCCATATAAGCCGGTGCGAAGGAAGATTGCAAGGTGAAGAGAATTTTGTGATTTTACGAATATGTTCATACCAAATTTGACTAAATCCCTTTTTTAGTGATGGATTTAGGTCCAGTTTAATAATTTGTTAATTTTTACAAACTTTTAAAAGTGCAAGTTTGTTAACCATTCGCTTGACCGGGCAAAGACTGACCAAAAAATAAAGGCCATTTTTGTGTACAAACCATAATTCAAGCTTTCATTTCATATTGAAATGGCAGGGGACCAGTTTATTTTCTGACCAGAAAACCGAGTTTGTGTTTGAGGTAATTCCAGGTAAAATTTTATCTTGAGACCGTGAAGGTACCTCATGATGAAACCAACGCCGCAAAACTGTAGCATTTTAAGTCGTGCAACCGCTTTTGTTATACTAATATCTTTCCGTGAATTACGTGCTCAAGGACATTTCTTACATTGTTGAGTGAACATCAAAAGAGACAATTCATTGACGAACACAATGCGTTGAGACTGAAGTAATACTCTTGTCTGCAACAAAACCGCCATTGCCATACGCGACCAACATTAAAATGATAAAATTTGTTTTATTTTCAATCGCTTGACCGGACAAAGCTATATTTTATTAGTTTACCTCAAGATTAATGTCAATAATACTGTACATTATTACTTCATGTCACTTTATTAAGGGCCGGTAGGTCCACGTTTTAAAAAATCCAATTTAAATCAGGCGGTATTTTTTAAAATGTCGTGTGTCATTTTCCGGTTAACATTTTGGCATGTTTATCAGTATATTAATTTCATTTATTATGTTTACTCTGTTAATTTTAGTTTAAACAATATATTGAGCATCAAAAAACGGCATAATTTATATCATCTCCATGTTAAATTTATCATTTTCGTTGACGAAACTTTTTGTCACGTTGGTCGAATTGAAACTGCAGCCAATTTATTCAGGGTTAGAAAAGCAACAACTTTCCACATCGCTGCATGCTGACTGTTCTGTGCACTGCCTTGCCTCAACTGAAGAGAATTTTGGAAAAATATATATTTTCTGCCATCGAGAATAAATTTGCTATTTTTTCTTTGACAATTATTTGCCTAAACCTATAAAGCACCTATTGGTGAGTTTCTAGCAGAATCCAGGATGAAGATCATGTTTGTTTTTCCAAAAGTAGCAGAAAAGCCCTATAGACTTCATACATGTACAAAACTTAAACTCCACAGAACCAACCTAAAAAAATTATCTTGTGGGAAAAAGCTTGCCTGATTCATTTTCAGGAGCCAAAATGGCCATAGAATATGCTCGTTTTACAAAAGATTTGTAAAAACAAGTTCATACTTGCCCACCCCTACCTAGATAAGTTACTCCATACTATGTTCTTATCAAGTAAGTATCAATTTATTCTGGTCTTTTTGATGTTTAATTAATGTGTATTGTTGTTGAGCGCTATTTTTGTATGAACGATCAATGTCGATCGTCATACTGTAGGCCCGACTTGCAAATTCAAGAATTAAAAGAATTTTCTAATACGGTACTGTAGTTTACTCTTCAAGTGAATGTGCCTTTGTCAACCACCACTGCAAACATCTGAATGGTTTTCCTAAACTTTTACTTGTTCTCAAGTTAAGCGTGCAGTAAATACATGTAGAGCAAAAGAGGAAAATTTCCTGTTGAACTTGGTTCTATTGACACTAACAAGCTTATACCTCGTGACAATTATAAAGAGTTGGTGCTAAAGTGTCTTGGATTCATGCATGGTTGCAACAAAAGTTAATTCCTCATTGAAAAGGGCATTTAAAAATTTCCCTTACAAGTGTATCTGGCAAACATTAAAAATTAAAATGAGGTCATCCAGGAATCAAAGGTCTTCCAGAAGTCAAATATTTCATATTTTAATCCCTATTTGCAAACCGCGACAGCAGACGACATATGCATTCTGGGGAATAGGCCTACTGCATTTTGTTAAATGTTGATAATTATCTAATTGTTCATGTTTTCTGTATCTTCCAGAACTGTTCTAGCAGTTTCAGGTGATGACTTTGCATTGATAGCTTCTGACACAAGACTGAGTGAAGGCTTTTCCATTCACAGTAGAGATATACCCAAAACATACCAATTGTAAGTCTCAAACCATTCCAATTGTAAGTCTCAAAATATACCATTTGTAAGTCTAACAGAATCAGATGTTTGCATGAAAATTAGAGGATGATACTTCCTTTGAAGAAAATAACAATCACAAAATTAAGTAGTGGAGCTGCCAGTCATCTATTTCATCTGTCGACATATATTTTAATAAAATTCAAAAATAGTATACTAACCCAGCAGTTTGTTTTTCTTGTCCTAGAACTGAGGGAACAGTGCTTGGAAGTTGTGGTTTCCATGGGGACGTCCTGACACTGACAAAAGTTTTAGGAGCAAGATTAAAGGTAATATAGAAGTTGAAAATACAATTTTCATTAAACATGATTAGCTTATTAGTCATTCAATCAAGATACCCTCTTTGCAACAGAAGTCGGAAGCAAATCATCGCTGGAGGGGGGAACTTCCTATGTGGATTTGTCATTTGAATTTAAAATGCGCAAAGTGGTACCTAGCTACCGTCAAATATTCCTGCTATGTGCAAAATCAGAACTGTCTGCAGCAAAAAAAATAATAATGAAATGAAATGATAGACATTCTAAATTTTGAATGATTGACAGAAAAGACGTCTTTGGAACCTCTTGGGACGTAGAATTGTAGGTAAAAGTCACTAAGACAATGTGTCATCTTTCAAAAGGGTGGGAGAGCGTGGTCTAGCGGTTAGGGTGCTTGCCTATGGCGCTAATTTACCAAAAATCCCGGGTTCTAATCCCGGTGGGGTCACTTGCTTGGATTTATTCGGGTGCTCAATTCTGGATTTAATCTGTATACGAGCTATTGATTAAATACAGAATACAGCTCTCCTCCAAGGTTCACTTGAAATTGGGCAAATGAATCATGAAAGCATCCTGTCCTTTGGAGGGGACTTTAAGCCGTTGGTCCCGTGTACAGAGAGTCACAACTGTACACGTACATCGCAGTCAGAGTCAAATAAGAGTAGGGTGTAAACCCCTGACTGTTCGCAATCCGCCCCCAGTCTCAACATGCAGCGGGCCATGTTAGGAGCGTCCGTATCATGGATACACGCGGCCCCGGATCAGCTTACTCAGTTGAATAAATCCTGACACCACCACAAGCCATTACTAATGACTTGTGGACACGCTAAGAAGAAGATCCTTCAAAAGGGATGATTTGTCCTGTGAATCGATGTGTGTATGTATGTGTTTGTGTATGAGCATGTGTGTGTGTATGAGCGTGTGTGTGTGTGTGTGTGAGCGTGTGTGTGTCACAATCGGATTTGTTGTACAGAAAAAGGTGAATTCCAAGGAAAGCAAACTAATATGTGCCAATTGCCTCACAGATATCGTGGGGAACAATGATCAACCAAGTGCTTAATAAGCAGCAAGCAAACAGACACACAAACATTTCTCCTACTTTATTCATTGCAGATGTATGAGCACGAACATCACAAGAAGATGAGCTGCAAGGCGGTAGCCGCCATGTTGTCAACCATCTTGTACTACAGGAGATTCTTTCCCTACTACACATACAACATCCGCCTGGCGGGTCTTGACGAAGAATGGAGAGCGGTGATTTGCTGCAGAATTCGCTATTCACTTGTTGCAATGGACAGTACAGAATTAACTGTGAAAGCTCAGATGTTAGATGACATTTGAAAACTGTTTACCAATCAAATTTATACTGACAGGGAACAACAGTTAAATTGCCTGACTCCTGATTACAAGTATGTTAGTAGTAAGTATAACATTCTTTATTCAGGGATAACTCAATTCAGTGTACAAAACTGGTCTCCCATGAGACCCGGATACATCTTCTACAAGTATGACAGTAGCAGGTATTTACAACTATAAAACTTATATAAGAAGACATTTACCAATTCAAATAATCATACCTGAATATATAAAACAAGATTGGTAACAACAGCCAATGAATTGGAATCAAAGGTGGTGCATAATGATCAATACGATGTTGGACTTGAACACATTTAAAGTCATTGAAGTCAAATTACTTCTGAACATCAGAATGAAGTCTGTTCCACTGAATGCACCTTTATAATAAAATGTCCGCTTGCCTGCATTGTTATTCCAGTGGCATACAAGGGTATTACAGATTGACTTCTAGTGGCATTTTGATGAATTGAAGAATCAAAATAAATTGAGATGAGAGGTAAGACGGGAGCAAGATTTTGAAGACATAAAACAACTATAAGATGTTTTTTCATTCCCTCCTTATTCATCTCTCCCACCAAGAGAGTTCATCATAACGGAAATGGATGTTCTGATGTCGGCAGACAGAAGGACACGTGCACGTTTTGTTTTGAGATAATTTGGAGAGAATTCCTGGTCCGAGATCAGTTTGCCCAAACAGGACTGCGATAATCAAAGTGTGGAAAAACGAGAGCATTTGCGAGTAATTTTAAAGTGGCTGGAGGAAATGTCTTGAACTCTACGAAACACCAATACGTTTAGTAAATAATAGAAGAAATATAATCAACATGATCGCTCCAGTTAAAATTGGATCAAATACGACCCCAAGTACTTGAATTTTATAGACCCTTTCATAGTGTCATTACCATAAATAAGTGAAATGTTATCGAATTATTCAAGGCATGATTGGTTTCCAAAAAGCATGTACGTAGTTTTTCCTACATGTTGGAATGGAATGTTGTACCCTTGTCAATCAGCAGTTGGTTTGGTAGAGCAAAGTTATAGGTGCATTTTCGTGATTCTCACCCCTTCTGTTTTGATGTTTTTGCTAATATCTTGAGAAAGCTTATTTTCCCGGAAAATTTCAGTTGAGTTTGATCTTGCTCTTTGGTGTTATGACCAATGTTCAGTTCACAATCTCCACTAGACCACTGTCCATTAATTTCTGTTCCTTTACGGACAGAACATACAAATTCGCGAATTCCTTGCAGAGACCATTGAATTTTGCACATCAGATTGCACACCTACTATCCTTAGGCCCGACGGTTCAATGATAATAAAATCTCAACTTTCTGAGGTAAGTCGGGAGACAAGGCTTTGGATCATGAATGCCCTTTTAATTAAGCCAGACATAAACCAAACACATCAATTAACCTGTTTACTATGGTTAAAAAACTTGATGATTGCTAAAAGATACTAGACCCAAACTCTCAGGCTTTCAGTGTTTAAATTTTAATAACTTAAAGGCACTCAGAGTTTCCCGAGGAGGGCGCCCTCATTTTCCAAATTGTGTTTTTTTTTTTGCATGTACATAATGCTTACCCATATATACTAATCACTGTTTGCAATTGCTAAGCTAAATCGAATTCCTTCATAGAAAAAATCACACATTTGTTATAAATTTCCGGATCCGGAATTTTGTTCTACACAGTATCCTATGGGACGTAATACTAACAAATGTTTACTCTGCATCAAAAAAAAATCCGTTCATCTCAAATTTTCGAATTGGTTGCATTTTAGGTTACTATCTTGAGTTCTAGTTGACTATTTTTCATTATTACCCCAAAAAATAATTATTTTCAAATCTCTGAGTCAGACTTTAACTTTTTTTTTTTAATCTTAATTGATCAGATAATTATACGTATTACAATAGCCTATTTTTGATTGAAAAGGGCTACAACTTCATCCCTTACGCTTGTACACACAGTCCAGCAAGTGAAATCTTTCAAACCCTGCTTGATAATTGTCCCCGCCGAAAAAAGGGCTCCGTCCGTATGTCCATCCGTTTGTCCGTGATAAAATGTTAACACCATGTTGATACCTATTATCTGGAGTTACTGTAAGGGTGGCAAAAATGTACTTGGTGGAAAGAAGCGGGTTGAATGAGTTCTGTTTTGGGTGTAAAATATGCTAATGAAGTATCTACTTTGCATATTTATGAACATTTTCCTGCAGCCTGTGTACAATTGTCCTGGAGTTCCTGTCAGCGTCTATGATACTGTGAAGGAAGCGGCTGAAGACGTTCTCACCTGATCAGATTTGAGGCGTATTTCGGGCACATTGAGTATGCCAATGAGCTAATTTTGGCAAAAATTCATCATAATTGCTATATTTTTTAACAGTACGTCGAATACTCAAAATTCCTGCGCTGCATGAAAGCCTATCATTAGTACATCCTTTTTTGGCATTTGAAAGTATGTGAATATCTGCGGCTTAGGTATGCTAAATGATGCTATTAAATATGCATAAATGCTGATTTCTGAAATGGTACGGGGATAGTCAAAATGCTTCGCTACTGAGACTACTATGGGCCATAGGTAGGTGATGAGGTGTGAGGGATCGGGTGGTTGTTAGGGAGGGGTGTGTGTTGTGGGGGTGTTGCTGGATGTTGGGGAATGGGTGGGGTGTTGGGCGAGGGGGTGGTTTGTTGCGGGGGTGTTGTTTTTGCAAGGGGGTTGGGGCGGGGTGAGTGTATTTCGGGTGTTGGGGAGTGGAGTGGTGTGTTGGAGGGGAGTGGGTTGTTTTGGGGTTTGTGGGAAGGGAGGCATGTTATGGGGTAGTGTGGTGGGGGTGTTTCCAGGGGTTTGTGTGTTGTGCACAGAGTGTTGGGGAGAGGGGGGGGGTGTTGCGGGTGTTGTGGCCTGTTTGGGGAGTGGGATGGGTGTTGCAGGGTGTTCAGGACAGGGTGGGGTTTTGCAGGGTGTTGCAAGGAAGGGGTGGGGTTTTGCAGGGTGTTGGCAAGGAAGGGGTGGGGTGTGATGTGTTGCATTTATCACATGGTAGTGATCGCAACATTCGGCGGGGACAGATTTTTCGCATCGCGTAATTACGAGGTTCTCTTGTTTTTGGTAAAATGTACAATTTTTGATATAAGCACTTCATAATACATATGAAGAGGTAGATCTTTTTCAGCACATCAATCTTCATGAGTTTTGTTTGTTTCTCATTTTTTCTTAATTTTGGTTGTTTTGTCTGTAACTGACATCCTGGCCGATAGGGGGGTGCCACAGTTTTTGGGCACGGTCCAAGTCGGGGGCTCACCTCTCTAATGGCTTTTTCTTTTTGGTTATAATTGTAATAGACGAAAGAGAGGCATTGTGCTGTCTTTGAAACAAGCCAGGGACTGACGTTGTGAAACCAAAAAAAAAAGAAACCGTATCAGGCCAGATGTGACAATTACGGTATGTTTGTTGTAAACTGAGATTGCTCATTGCTTCTTTTCTTTTTTTAACAGGTAAAGGCTGTATATTCATTTTTGACCCTGTCGGTTCATATGAGAGGGAACAATCCCGAGCTGGTGGATCTGCTAGTGCCCTCTTACAGCCACTTCTGGACAATCAGGTCAGTTTTGCTCATTTGCTTTTTAGGCACAATTTGAAGTGAGGGTCAACTCAAAGAAAGAGTTGTAGTCATTAGTTCTTTGATATCTTAAGAGGTATCCATGAAGTCTTCATAATTTCATGCACATTACAACATTGCCTTCCATTGAAGAAGCCTTGCCAAGCATAAGAAAAAAAAAACACTTTGGAATCACAAAAGCACCAATTTGAGTGGTTTGAAGAATATTAGCCTAAAAATTGCATAATTTTGGGTGCTTTTTCAGGGAATTGTCAAATTAAAAAGATACTTTAAAAAATACCCAATCTGACCAGCCCACCTTGGAATTTTCATTGGAGGCAAAAATACACTTTTTCAGGCTTGGTCAGTTTCGGACCTCCATTTTTTTATGTGTAAGCAAAGGTTCTCTAATTAAAGGGGTACCACCCAATTTTGGTACCATTAGAAACCTTGTATTTTTCTCATCTCTCGTACAAAAAATCTTGACTTCTTTCCTGTTCCGATGGTACAGGTTAAAATATGGTTTGTTTACGGTAACCGGAAAATAGTTTGTACAGTTCTCTATGGGCCATTGTAATACACATACACACAATTACTGCTCACATTAAAATGGTATGTCGGATTCAAATGAAATTTTGGAATTTAAGTATTTTGGTGATGCTCCTTCCTACGAAACAGAAAAATATATGTTGTAATCGGGTGGGGCACCTTTAACATAGTAAAACAGACATGGTATACTGTGCGCAGACAAAAATACAAATTTTGATGAAGTTTCTCCCTTTTGTCATTACTTACATGTTGATTTTAATTAATTAGTTTGACTTTGTTTATAACAGATTGGTGGACTGAACCAAGAGGGCTGGAAAGATCAACCCTTATCCTTAGAGAAAGCTGTCGCATTGGTTAAGGATGTCTTCATCTCGGCAGCAGAGAGGGATATCTACACAGGGGATGGGATTTTACTCAACATCGTCACCAAAGATGGCGTCAGGCAGGAGAGCTTCCCACTACGACGTGATTAAAATGGGGGGGTGCTTCTTTTGAGTATAGTCAGGGTTTGTCTTGTGGGATATGTAATGAACTTTTTTTTTGTACCGTATTGACATTGAGACATCTTGTAACAGAGTCGGATGTAGTGGTTTCAATTGGCATTTATACACAATCCTCGTACATTTGCTAGAAAAACTTCACTGGCCTGGCATGTATATTATTAATACATTTCAACTGTGTTCTGCAAGTCTGAAAGTTGCTTGCAATATCACATTTCAATCATCTCACTGTCGAGAGTAGTTAGACAATATGACAAAGTTGACTACCGAAGTATCTTGTGATCAAAATTTTGAGCCTAGGCTTTTCAAACTACACAAAGTGAGGAATGCACAGTGGGCTCCAAGGATAACCCAGAGAGACCAGTGGCTAATCGGCTTGTAAACGGATGCCACAGTCCATTGCCTTGAGTGTAAAACAACTTCATTCCGCGGCAAGAAATATTTGTGAAATTTTCGCACATTTAAAGATTTTGTTTCAGGCTGTTGTTAAGAAATTGATTTGTAGCAGTTGAAAATTTTTACAATCACCATAATTTATTGCAAATTTTGCTGGCTTCTGATGAGCTATGCCTCTGTACTTCAAGAAACTCTTGGGAACTCTTTGACTTCCCAGGAGTTTATATTACACATCCAAGTAGGCCAGCAAACCAACCAAATTCATGTGCACTATGGTGAATGAAAAAATGGACAATTACTTCAGCAGATTAAAGTTGTCAAAATTGTGTTTTATTACACTAGTGAATTCATACCTGGATTTTTAGGAAACACTACTTTAAGAAGGGGTTATTATTTATGCCAAAGGTGGAATGGGGGATTTCAAAGGGCATATTTTTTTTTGGGGGGGGGGACCATGAAATTTTTCATCAAGAGGGTGGAACCTTTAAAATGGAGAAATTTCATAAATTAGCAGGGTTTGAAACTTCTGAATGGAAGCAAAAGGGGAATGCAAATTTTTTTGCAAAAAAAAAATCCTCCATTTTCCCCCTACCCCAGCGTAAATTAAGTACTGCTCGCTACACTTTGGTACTAATACACGTAAAATTTCCCTATTAGAAATGAAGTCTCAAATGTCTGAACTCTACCGTCAATAATGATCACGCTTTTTGAAGCTATAAATGTTATACCTGGAGCAATCTTTACTTTTTCTGTGTCAGAGGTTACAAATTTGATTCGAGCCAGCGGTACAGATGACATACCAGATGAAAATATTGAAAACAACACAAAGTGGTTCTGTAGGAAGTGGCTTAGTTGTCATTCCCTACATATCTTTCAAAGAGATGTATTCATCAGTTTAGGCCCCTAAACTGGCACCCAGCTAAAAATGTGGTCCTTATAAACATTTTGGGCTCATTGCTGGACAGTGGTTATAAATTGGGAAGTGGGAACCACTGTTTCAAGTATTAGAAATGAAAACAACTATGACACAACAAAGGAATGAAATCATAACCAATGTTGGAGAAATAATCCTTTATTTACATGTGTCTTTTGCATAAAAGTTAAAAGCAGTTATGCAATAAATATGAGAACTTGATATAAATGGTCTCTCTGTTGATTTTCTTATGTAGTCTTAGTCTAAACCAAATCAGTATACTTCGTCCGGCCTGAACTAAGGAGTGACGTCATAGCTTTCGCGCAGTTGTTGCACACGCCGACTTTGTACGCTCGCGATTACAGCTGCGGCTTACTGCAATTTGCACATTTAACATCTCTGTGGCCAAGTGGGTCACTTCTGACCCAGAGAGGGAACAAAGTATATTTCTTTTGGGCTTTAGGCTCAAAGATAATACCATATTTGCAGTGGCTTTTTGAAAAGCCACTGCAAATAATGATTTATAGATTGGATGACTGCCCAGGAATTTGCTTGTCCCTGCAGTTTACAAAAGGAGAGTGTTATGCAACAACTGTCCATTCAATTAGCTTAGACCCTCAGTTTTTAATTAATATTAGAGAAGGTAGAGGTGTCGGGAAAAAATTGTGAAAGAAAAGTTTGTATTCACGAAATTACCCAACAGGATTTTTAAGTTTCAAAACATATGAATGGAATTTTACCTACAAATCCATTGAAATTTAGGTAGACGTTTCATATAGAAGTGCCATTGATGCAAATGAGGTATTGCCATTCATTCCGTCAAGCACTACTGCACAACGTCATGCAGCGCATGACGGAATCAATTGTAATACCTCATTTGCATCAATGGGACTTCTATATGAAACGTCTACCGAAATTTAACCCTTTTCCCCTCAAAGTTGCAATGATCTGTCCAACGTCTGGTACAATTAACAAATGACGTGTAAGATGGTCTTTGGTATTATACATATGAGGTAGGAAACGACTATCGATGTAGCGATACCCACTGTGATAATATCGGCGGACCAGAAGACCTTGGTCGAACAGTGACCTGCACATACTGTGTCATCTTTTAAAAGGACATGATACAAAGAATGTATTGTATTTGTATTTCTTTGAAAGTTTGAAGCGACATATTTTTGCCCAGGAATAAAGTCCCGGGAATTAAATAAATGCTATTTATACATATACAAGCATTGTTCATGATATTGAACAATGTCTTCTACTGTCAAAGAGCGATGCAATGTTTTGGTTATTCCTGCTCGAAATAATCAATATAGACATGTACAGAGTTGAATGGGGTTTATGGGCTTTATTCCGTAACTATGGGCTTAATTGATTTCTTTTATCCAAGTCTTACACCAAGGATACACCAACGTTTTACACACCTATCTTATAAATGGAACATTCCTGAAAAAGTTTATGCTCATTACGAATATTCGGCCTGTTCCGATTCCTTGCTGATTGATGGCCAAATATCGCAGAAATTGAAGAAAATTGGGTGTGAAGAAATACTTTTCAGCATGCACCTTCAAAATCTTGTTGGGTAATTAGATGAATACCAACTTTTCTTTCACAATTTTTTCCCGACGCCAATACCTTCTCAAATATTAATTAAAAACTGAGGGTCTAAGCTAATTTAGCTCGAACCGCTAAATCCCCCTGGCGGGAGCGGTTTACAAATTTTTAAATAATCAGCTGGAACTCATTAATTATGCAAATTAGGTACCTAATTAGCATATGCCACGCCCATAATCTAATCGG
Organism: Ophioderma brevispina; assembly: GCA_023653785.1. NCBI lineage: Eukaryota > Metazoa > Echinodermata > Ophiuroidea > Amphilepidida > Ophiodermatidae > Ophioderma > Ophioderma brevispina. The sequence goes on from JAMKCH010033126.1 coordinate 41,241, forward strand.
ATGAAGGGCATGGCAGTCCGATCCCACCCACCAAGTTACATCACCATAACCCTTATGGGTCTCATGTTATCGCGTTCACAAGATTGTGTTGGACGCCGACGCCTTGACTGATAGCATAATCCCCCTTCTGCTTTTCAAGCCAGGGAGATAAAAACTGACATATGTAGGAATAGCCATACACTGTGGCTGACTGAACGTGTTTAGACTGTGTGAAAGCTATGACGTCATTCCTTAGTTCATGCCGGACGAAGTATAGATATCCATGATACCCAAAGAAGCACAGCTAATATAAGTAGATTAAAAGAGAACTACAGTGTGTGTGTATATACATGTATGAGTATAAAGACACTGAAAACGCCTACTTCAGTCGCCTGTACGACAAGGAGGAATTCCACGGTTAATACTTAAGAGCTCTGCAGATGGATGTTGATGTTGTCAATTACATGCTATGTATGGGTGTTTGAAATATTTTGTAAATCTGATGAAATTCCTCATAGAGGCGACATCATTGGAAAGTTAAACGAGATTTACCTTAAAGGCTGACTCAAAGATTTTGAAATATATTTTTGTGTAGAAAGGTAGTAACATATTGCTTAATTCCAAATTTGGATATTTCGTTTTCATGCAGTAAACATCTACCGTATGCACAGTATAACAGTGCCATAGGATACCGTGTATAACAAAATTCCAGATCCGGAATTTTATAACAAAGTTGTGATTTTCTATATGAAGGACTTGATTTGAGCTTAGTTATTTCACACAGTGATTATTTTATGGACAAGCATTATGAATAAGCAAAAAAACACGATTTGTTTGAAAATTGAGGGCGCCCTCCTCAGGAAATCTCATAGACAAATAAGATAGAGACCGAGATCTTCCGTGCGCTTATTGAAGTCGGTCAACATCAAATTTTGCAACGCTTGTGAGTTGCGCCCGACTCAACTGATGTGGTACGCATAGGCCCACACTTCGGCTTCGCGTATTTGTTCTTCTCTGCGTCCGTGTGCATTTTTTTCTCCTGGGCATTGCGACAGCGCATAAATTTAAATAAAACCGAACCCTGGCTGCTTGGAAAGACTCATTCCTGTCCGAATTTACCATGTTTTCCCGCAATGAAAATTTTTGTAAACATTTCTCCGGATCGCATTTTAACAAGGTTTTCTAGCTTTTTCAGAAACAAATCTCCACTAGAGTCTTGTTGTTTTAAATATTACCTTAAACATTTCCCGAATTTTATGATAAATCAGCAAAACAAACACAAACTCAAATTATATCTATTTCAGCAATTTTAGGCCAAATGTTTTTACATATTCCCTATTACAACAAACGTCTTACAAATTGGCACGTACCATGCCCCATTTCATTGTGTTTTTGTCGCATTTGGAGTCATTATTCAAAGATGTCCTTCTTTTCCAGTCAAACAGAATAAAGCACAAGCTGTTTTCCTTTATGCTCATTTGTCTCTAATTTCTAGCGTTAGGTTAAATCACCACTTATATTACTTTTCTTTGGAAAACAGACAGCTTAGCATTCTAAAAAACGGTCCTTAAGGTGAACGAGAGATTTTCAAGTCATCCATATTTTTCTGTGATACCGTAGTGTTTTATATAGATTAGAGCTCATAATTCCCTACCTTTTTAGTTGGTTACAGAAATAACTTAAAATGAAAGCAAAATGTGATTTGCATATGCTTATATTTTTCAATAGAAAACATATGCTGATATTTTTGTTTTGCTGCCTATAACAAAAGTAGAAGTTCATAATTTGTGTAAACCAAAAGAAACAGTGCTCAGCTAATCCTTACAGATGGGAATTTTGATTAAGCTTTACACCATTGCCAAAATCAGAATTTTCACATTTTTTCGGACACCCGTTACTGTGAAAAGCTTCCTTGTTGCACCTTAAGATGCCATTTTCGACTGTTTCCTGGAACCTTAAAAAATTCGAATCCAATTTTATTAGTAAACAAAGCATAAAAATCCTCATTCTTGACAATAGGGCGTGTTACTTATAATCGCACTTGCAGAGGTCTTTACCTGACAATTCCAATACAACAGTGTTAAAAAAAATAATTTTGATTAAAACAAGCGGGCGCGATTGATTACATTTTGAGAATCGCTGATAGTGGCTTCAATAAAATATTAAGTTAATGAGATGGATCTTCTTAAAGGAACACGATAAATTACTAAACTCAACAATTGTAAACAAGGTGAAGATAGTCCTTCTTTAAACACAAACTGTAAACAATGAAAGGTTGTGTATAACAGTCATACATGTTTTCTATAAACAAGGGTGAAATGGGTTCGTTATTTTAAAGAGATCCTTCTTAAAGCCTATGGTTTTTAATTGATAAGCAGAACAACCAATCTTCCTTACAAAGTTATCAGTTTTCCTATCAAATTTTTAGAATAGCCTATAGGCCAATTTGGGAGTCGATTAGAAACAAATACTCAATTATGACTCTTATAAGATTACCACCAAACAAGTAGACTTTCTGTTCAATTTTCTCTGTCGGACCCTTTTTAATCAAAAAATATCAGCAAAAGTGGATTTTCACCATTTTGTTGGAATGGGTGGGGGAGGTGCACCGACCCACCCCCAGTGAACGGGCATTGAGCAGGTTTAAATGCGCAACAGTTTAGAGTGGATACTAAAACACAAGTCCGTCCCGTCACTGAAACTGTGGCCCCGAACTAGGCAGCTATTTGTAGTAATACCTCCGCGTTATACGCCTTTGTATACGGCGCGAAAATTGCGCAAGTACACTGCGCGAGGAGGTGGTGCGAAATTAGGCGTATGCAATCTCTCCAATGTTGTTATGGTGGACCTAACCAAGACAATGCCTGCGAGGGCGTGCGTGTGATAGCGGTCTCTATCTTATTTGTCTATGGGAAATTTTTAGTCCCGCTTTAGGTGAAGTTTGGGCTTAATCTCCATGGCTTTATGGATAACAACAAGGACCCAGTAATCCTACCCTCCCATACCTTTTTAAGATTTTGGTATTCTCAGGGCTACAAGTGAACCATTGCAAAAAATAGTGCACATACAGCCAAAAAAACAGAATATAGGGAAAAATAGGGAAAACAAGAAAATTTATAGGGAAAATATAGGATTGGTATATTGTTTACTTGGAACTTGGGTGCCTACACTGTATATCAGCAGCAATTTTAATTCATTAGACATATATGTGCAAACATTTGCACTGTTTCTGGCTGTATTGACTAGATTAGATATTATTTAACACATAATAGTCTGTCCTTGATTGGGGATAATATATCAGCATGACATAAATAATTTGAGACTAGTTCCCCAAATTCACAGAGGGAAAAAAGTTCCCATAAAAAGCTTGTATTTCCCCATCACGGGAAATAGTTCATTTGTATGGGAACTTTTTTCCCTGCATTGTATCTTGACTATCCTTTGAGTGTTTGCGGTGCAGCTGATCTCAATGAACGTGGCAATTTTTCAATGACAGAATATTTTTATGTTTATATAAAACAATATTGACTGCTCTATATCCTTTGAAATGTTTGCAAATACCTCCCCTCGGTGACTGGAGAACGTGGCCAGCTAGTTAGGCTCCACGGCTCCAGTCACCTCGGTAGAGAAAGGAGAGAGGAGAGGGAAAGGGATAAAAGGTACTGAGAAAGATATGAAGAAAGGAAAGAGTACGGAGGAAATAAGAGAAGGAGGCGGTAGATAAGAGAGAGGAAATCGGGGAAGGAGCGGGAAAAAAAAGGAATAAGAAGGTGGAGAGGAGAGGAAGAGGTAGGAGGGGAAAGGAGAAGAAAGGGGTTATTTTGCACCATTTCCCTCATGACCATCATATGTGTATAAATCCATGTGAGGGTAATTAAAGAATGGGGGTGCTTCTGACGTGCACCGTCCCTATTAGCTTTTGTTTGAGGAATCCGGGTTTCCTGAAGAGTAATTATTTTCAAGTAGGACTCTATATAAGTCATGTCATTGAAGTTTTGACCCCATTTTGACGTTGGACCCAATATCTATGGTCAAAGAAGTGTTGTTTGGTGGAAAAATTGCAATAAGTTTTCTAAAAGTGTTGATTATTCATTTTTGTATCATTGGACACCTCACACTTCACATCGAAAGTGTCCATTGCCTTCCTGCTCTCTTTTGGCAACACAAATAGTTGTGTTTTTCAGAGTGTGATAGCCTCCACTATTGCCCTATCCTTAGAAACACTTTAAGTAACAACTATGTCAAGATCAGCACGGATCCATTTACACAAGTAGCATTATCCAAGGATTGCATTTGAATTTTTTTTTCTCAAATGGGTCATTAAATTGCAATCTGTGTAAACCCCAAGTCCTTAGACCAGTGGTTTCTTCTTGAGCAAATTTGGTTTCAATTATAGATTTTAACAGATTTTAGGTAAGGTAGGAGTCATTAGAAGGCAAACGTGTACACTCTGTAAATCTTGGGTCCAGTGGTTCGTTTGAGCATGATTTTTTTTGGAGCATATACCTGTTTGCTAAGGAAATGCATTGACATTCTTTCCAAATAGGTCAAGCTCACATCGGGCTCATTAGAGGTCAATCTGCATCCACCTGTATGATTTTTGGACCGGTTATTTTTTTTGAAAGTGTGCTGGTCCAAGCAACTTACTTGCAACTGAAATGCATTTAATAGTTTTAACCAATTAGTTCAAAGGTCACATATGGGTCTTTAGAGATCATCTGGTGAATCTTGGGCCAGTGTTCTTTTCATAAGTATGAGTTAATCGTTCATGTGTATAAGAATAGCCATGAGTTTGAGAGATATTTTATATGCAGCACGGGGGAGAAGAATGGAACACAAATACAATTTCGCAGATGTGACCTTGACCTTTTCTTTGACCTACAGATCTTAATCTCATACCAATGTTGTGTTAGCCAATAATGGTCACTTTGGGCAGGAGTTGTCATTTCCCTCAAAATGGCTCAAAAAAATCGTTAAAGGCCAAGAGCTTCTGGGGCGAAAAAAAAATTTTGATGAAAAAAGATAACATATTGTAATTTGTAAGCAAAATCGTCAGAAATAGGTATCCTTTTACCAAAATGACCCTTATTAATAGGGTTTCAAGTCCAGCGCACACCCTCACCAACCAAATCTGAGTAGCCCATCCCTGGAGAACGGCAATTTTGCTTCAATTGTAGGGTAGTCAGAGAAGAATAGAAGAATAATTTAAAGCAGTGTCTATGATTTCTACAAAAATAAATTTCCTGTTTTATTCCTAAACAAAAGATGCCTCAACAAATTCATCAAAATCCAGAAATTCATAAAAATACAAAGGACTTGAGCTGACTCTTTTACACCATGCTGATTTAAGATTGTAGATATCATTTTGTAGTGCTTGTTTTAAAGCGCATTGCAATGAACATTTAGATGCTGAACGGCAACTCCAATCAATTCTGTGAAAAAAAACAGCAATAATTTCTGTGTAGAAAAAAATCAGGGAATTATAGGGATTTTGGAAGTTTATAGGGATTTATAGGGAAAGGTAAAAAATATAGGAAATATGCGAATTATAGGGACGCTTGTCACGCCCTGTAAATTTTTTAACCCGGACTTTGGGTCACTTCTAGCTCAGATTCGCTTCTAGCGGTTCCATTGTTTGAGTGCAGTGGAAGTTGAACCATTGCTCAAAGGCTAGCGAGACACAATTCTGACTGGAGCAGGCTCTAGATTTCCGCCAGAGGTCTCGCCTCGAGGCCGTTTTTCATGGAACTGCACTGATATCAGCTCGCTGCCAACACAAATTTTGCCGACGGGAGGTCAGTAATTGCAATCTTTATCGGTGAAGTCCTGTGTGAGGCCCAAGATTTTGCCTAGCACGGGTCCCGATTAAGGGTTAAAACTATAACACGTTGTCTGATAGCTGTACTAAACCATGGTTGTTGAAAATGGATCGAGAATGCACACGCTTGACCACATCCATCTGCACCTCTGCAGAGTTCTGTGATTATTATTAACATGGAATTCTTACTCGTCTCCAGAGGCGTCAGAGATTCCAGCAAACTTCAGTTTAACGTAAGGCTCGTTTAACTTTCCAATTTGTGGCCTATTCCAACCCAACAAGCTGGCGAGACTCCAAATTTTCAGTTTGTCCCCAGTAGGACTAGCTACAGGATTGTAGGATCCAGTACTGTTACCACCTTGGAGCTCTTTCTATAGCTTGTTCACAAAGGTACATGTTATTGTTAATTTTGTCAAATTAAACAAAGAATTCAACAGCACATTACCAAAAACACAAGTGTTTTGAACTTGACTTTCATTCTCGGCTTACGCGCACTCTATACTAACAGAATATAATGCGTGGGCCACCATGTTAACCTTTAAGATGGACCATTCATACATAAAGCAGGACAGCTGAATGCCAAGTGGTCCTTCCAACATAGCTGGCAGCCGACAAAAAAACAAAAAAATTCCAGCACTGAATGACGACATGTGCATATGCTTCACTTGATATCCGCTCAACCTCTTGTGGATACAATGTAATGTCACAACATCACGAATGCTGCCTATGCCATATCCTCTATACACTGTCCAGCTTTTAGTATGAAATAACAACGTGGGCATATACATTGTACTGGCTTTCAGCACGCCCATAGTCAAAGTACAAGTGCATAAGCTCTTTCTCAATTATAACCACGCATGTCCGACTTTTGGCTGGTAAAGTATAACCCACTTCCGCAGTGTGCGGTGATCCCTGTATAACTTGAATACCATCCCCTTCACGGTTAGATGATTGTCTGCAAATACACAGCTGCTATGTCACTGCGATGGTGAAGAACCACTTGCAAAGCTTGTGCCAGGAATTATAGAAATTCTGGTGTAGTTTGCAGTTGTATCTTTGCTCAAATTGGAGTTACTCACTACACAGATCGTCTGCCCTGACCTAGCTCAATGCACTTTCCAATACTCATCCTGAACCGGAAGCCAATTCCACTTGACCACCCAACCCGACTGCACTTTCTAAACTCGAAAAGGGATTATTGAAACAGAAAGGCGGCACAAGGTATATGCGCATGTTACCACTTCATACTTCAGACAAAGTATAGATGAAACAACGCTGATGTTTGCAAGCACAGACCATCCTTTTAGAACCAACTCTTTGACCACTCATTCACTGTTGTGATCATGTAACTGCTTAGTGACCAACTCTCCCTTGGGCTTGAATACCTGTCAGAGTGCAAAGCTATGTCATAGGATTGTGTTGTGATCACTGAATGAGGTTCGGTACAGGATCTTGCATGAACCAGTTTGCAGGGCATTGTCACGCTAGTAAATGCTAGTAAATACAAGGCGAACTCGTATTTACGCGATGCGTAAAATATGTCCCCGCCGAATGTTGCGATCACTAACATGTGATAAATGCAACTTCAATACCCTATTTTTTTTTTTTTTTTTTTTACACAGATCGTCTGCCCTGACCTAGCTCAATGCACTTTCCAATACTCATCCTGAACCGGAAGCCAATTCCACTTGACCACCCAACCCGACTGCACTTTCTAAACTCGAAAAGGGATTATTGAAACAGAAAGGCGGCACAAGGTATATGCGCATGTTACCACTTCATACTTCAGACAAAGTATAGATGAAACAACGCTGATGTTTGCAAGCACAGACCATCCTTTTAGAACCAACTCTTTGACCACTCATTCACTGTTGTGATCATGTAACTGCTTAGTGACCAACTCTCCCTTGGGCTTGAATACCTGTCAGAGTGCAAAGCTATGTCATAGGATTGTGTTGTGATCACTGAATGAGGTTCGGTACAGGACCTTGCATGAACCAGTTTGCAGGGCATTGTTACACTATGCTAGTAAATAAAACAGGTCTTGTTTGTTGATTACAGACTTGTGCCTTGTTTGCATTCACATCACACATCTATAGAAATGCTTGGAAGCAGTAGGCTCATTTTTAAAAATATTTATTTTTTTTTTTTTTTTTTTTAGGTCGAGAACTCATCAACCCGCTTCTTTCCACCAAGTTATATCATTGTCGCCCTTACGGAACTCCAGATAAATGGTATACAACATGGGTTAACATTTTTGTCACAGACGGACGGACGGACGGACGAACGGACGGACGGACGGACGCTGCTCATTTCATAGTCCCCGTTCCGAACTTGTTCGGCGGGGACAGGTCTTGTTTGTTGATTACAGACTTGTGCCTTGTTTGCATTCACATCACACATCTATAGAAATGCTTGGAAGCAGTAGGCTCATTTTTAAAAATATTTATTAATACACACACAAAATTTTATATGGGTATGTGACAATGGATAGGGTGATTTTGTGCAAAACAAGCAGATCTTGGAATAAGTTCATCAGGACTGGTAGTGTAATATAATGCTAAAAATTATGCTTTTCATGTCCAAAAGTTAACTCGCGTTTTGCATGTTTCGTTTTCCGTCGATCCAACCGCTTTGCACTTATCAAAAGAAACCTTTCTGGACAAGCAATATTTGCATCCAAACAAATTCAATTTGTTCCATTTAACAATACTGAGTGCTTATGAAATCTGTTTTGCAAAATATCAGGTACTATATAGAAGGTGTGATATTTTGCAAAACAGATTTTGTTTGTACAATTTGATTTTAAATAAACTGCAGGATTGTTACCCTTCTTCCCACCTTAAAATTCTGTTTTGTTTTGCTCCGCAAAATATCGTAAGCCATTGAAACGGCCAGTAGCACCCACAGGTAAAACAATAGATCTAACTCGTAGTCTGGTTCAATAGGCCAGAATATCCTTTCACAATGAAATGACAATAGACAAGCCTGAATTCAAGCACCCCATACAATGTTTGGTGGTTTTCATCTTTCACTACTCTCCTAGTCCTGGTGTTAAAACCCCATTAACAATCTCTCCACAAATACACCACTGACTGTTTGTGTGAGGTAGGAGGATGCCTAGGTTAATCTGAAAGGTCGGTCTAGCTAACCAGCATGTCATTTGATCTTTGTGTTTTCTCTTCGAGTTGCTGTCTGTAGATATCGTCTTGGGCTAGCTGATCCCAATCTGGGTGCCAAAGTCCCGATAGTGTTCTCTCCGTGGTTAGACAACTCACTGTGTGGGATGGGATGATGCTGGGATGCACCTGCAAAGAAGCATAGTAACATAAATAGGGTAGTTTTTAAATTGTCGGCTTACAAGTAGATTTTGAAAATTTATCTTTGGAGCAGCATTTATGATGGAAAAGTTAAAGGTGCTTGTTCCGATTTATGTCTATTGTGTTTTCTACTTGATATGAGAGCCTGGCACTTGCACATATGCCCCATCAAGTACCGGGTCAAATAAACTTGCAGTTTTGATGGTAGAAGCAATAATGCATATTGCAAAGCCCTTTTCAATACTGCACTAATATTGATGGTTAACCATTACATCTTGGGAATGAAATGGATTTAAGGGCTTAAATTTCAGGGTGACAATGAGAAAAATACGGCCTTTCATCTGATATTAAAATCGATACTACCTCCGGGTAAATCGTACAACAAATTCACAAAGTTCAGTGACCCCTAGAAAGATGACCTGAACTTGTACACCCCTTTCACAACTGCTTTGTTGCAATTAAAAGAAAAACATGCTAAATATGGAAGTATCTGGACATTGCACTGAAAAATTTTGAATGTTATCTATGTTTGCATTCAATGGCCTGTACCTCCCATCTGTGAGTTGGGAGAAAAGCACATCTATTCATGCCATTGTTCGTGAATGGAGGGCAGAAATTTTCCACTATACATCATACTGTAATTGCCATAAACAGCACCAGCCACAGTGAGTCCTCTATGACCAGCAGAGTGCTGGTATACACCATTTACCTGTAGTGCATCTAGGAGGTCATACAGAGACATCGGTGGCAGCGTGGGTGGGTATCCCGATGTGGCTAGTCTCATGATTGCACTGTCTTCACTCTCCTCCTCTGTTGGCCGAACACCTGGCCCCTGGCCGAGAACAGGATCGATGGAGGTGCCTGATGAACTGAATTTGGATGCATATAACAATTCAGTTACTTCGCATTTACTATTAAAATATGGAAGAAAACAGCAGGTCTATTGTACCGGTACTATGTTTTTATGTCTAACAGCACAAACAAGTACATTTGTGAAACATGAACAAGCCGGCAAAGAAAATGTTGCTCAAATACTTAAACTTTATGCATTGCATGTTTCTCTACTAAATTTGACGAGCATTAAATGAGCAGGAATTACTCGGATTTTATTGATCTGCGAGCATAAGTATTTGTTAAAGCTTGTGCCTTCTAACAAATTTAAGCAAACATCACACAGTCCACATTCATTGTGTTGTAGCACAGTCCATGTGCATGCAAGTGTATCTGTGTATGCATGTGAGTGTACGTATTCAACCAACTCACCTTTGAGTTAAGACACTTGCATCTCTTTTTAACCTCCTCAGTCCAGAGAGTTCTGTAGCAAGACCCATGCTGTGTTTAAAGGCGCCACCTCGTACTGCATAACCACACCGCCTGGACATCATGGCACTGAGGATGTTCTTTAAAAGTTGCTGAAGTAGGATAGAAGGATTATGAAAAGTATTGACAGCCGTCCCAAATAGGTCATCCAATTATGTGGTTAATATGAGCTTGATCCATCAATGCACTAAAAAGCTGCATCTACGGTAATTTTACCCTAAATGACCTTTGACATCCCCATCTTTGCCCCACCTGAGATGCTAGTTTGAATATATAAGCATAGCAAACATGAGCCTATCTGTCACTGCACTAAAAAGGTACACCTAATTTCACCCAAAAGTGTATACCACACGCATAATATATGACACTAAAGGTCCATTCATACTTCACTGCACTGCAGTGAATTCTACTGCAATCACTTTTATTATGCTGCAATGCAATGCAGTACTGCGACAAAGTTAAAATTATTTTAACTGGTGATGCATCAAGCAGTGGGATGCAGTACATCAATTTTACAGCAATCCTTCACAAGTTTACTGCAACGTACTGCAACCCATGACCTGCAGTGACCTGGGTTGACCTGCAGTAAATCGATCGGGAGTGTAGCAGAAGTGACAGAACATTGCAGTAAATTTAAAATTTACTGCAGAGCAATGCAGTGCAGTGGAAGTATGAATGGACCTTAAATGACCCCTAAATGACCTTTAACCTCCACATCTGTGCAACACACATATGCCCCTTGTTCCAATGCATGATCATACTATAGGAGGGTCGTCGAGTGCCAAATTGTGTAAACACGTATTTCAATACGGAATAAATCGCAATCTCATCATAGTGCGCAGTTCACACTCCATAGAAAAAACGTTTTACACAATTTGGCACTCGCCAGTGGTGATAGTGTTTTTACCTTTCTCAAGTCAGTGACGTCAGAATTAGTATGCAGTGAACGCAGCACGAAAACACAGGCATTTATTCAAAGCGCTGGCATACCCACACGCACTTGAATCATATTCCATAAGGCCTTTCCGATTTAAATCTAACAACCTAATAATTAGCAAAAAATATAGAAATTTGACCATGGATGACCCTGGATGACCTTGAAATGACCTTAGAAATTATTGGCAATGAATGTTGACCATACCCACCAAGTTTCATCATCCTACCACAATTTACAAGGTTTATAGCAATTGATATTTGACCTCTGACCCATGCCACATGACCTACCTTTGACCATGCCACATAACAAACCTCTGAACTCATCCACTGCCTACTTGGGTGACATCTATCGTGCGAAGATTGACACCTGTACTTGCTTAGATCAAAAGATACCGTGTTGACAAGGTTTATAGCAATAAAACCCTATTTTTGACCATTTGACTTTTTTACTATATTTGACCTTTGACCCATGACACATGAACCACTTCTAATCCCAGTCACTGCCTACTTGAGATAAATCTATGTTGCGAAGATAGACGTCCACACTTGCTTAGATCCAAAGATATTGTGTGGGACGCACACACGCACATATACACACACACAGACGCCTAGCATTTCTATAGTCCCCCTTCGACAACAAAAGTTGGTGGAGGCCAACCACTAAATCAGTAGAGTTTGTGATGTAGAAACCTGCAATTTTGCAGACACTTTTGATATTCTTGGATCTTTTTCTGCATTTTTACCTTCTCTGTACACCTTTGATTTCAAGCCACACCAAAAACCTCTTTTGCATCGCTGCATATGATGAGTGTCCCACACATGACTAATGCAAGAACCTGTAACTCTACACAAAAAAAAGAATTTGGCACACTAACCTGCACTGCATTCATAATTAATGGCACAGCCTTCTCGGCTACGCCTTCCAATCCCCACTCCCATGCCGTTACAAACACCCTGCCGTGCAGCATGGATATGTCAGGAAGAAATGCCGTCCTGCTGCTGAATTCCACCTGCTCATGTTCGTCATTGAAACCGCGGATTGCGACAGGAGGTAGGTACTGCATAGGGTCTGCTGGCACAAACCGGTTCTGTAAATAGAAGAGAAAGATACATTGTACAAACTACTCCATATTCCTAAGGTGTTGGTTGATTGAGACTTCTCCCTGAAGTGTAGTAGGTTTAAGAAGTCTCATCCACCCTTAAAGCGGCACTGGCACATTTTCACAAAATATGAAATTTCTTGAATTTGCTCTCAAATGATAGTCTAGGCCATTTGAAGAATAGAGATACATTTTACACAAAACAGATAAGGACATTAATAAGAGATTTAAGACATCAAGGTAATTTGTAGGCTAACTTTTAAGTTTTCCATTATTTTAATCAACAAATGTGTATATTACATGAATATCATAGACTTGTACAGTGTCGTACTCATTGATATTAAAACCACTAAGGTCACAGACCGGTCAAACAGCGCTCTTGCCATGGGAAATATGCATACGGCGTGCGTTTTCTTGTGTTAAACACCATTTCCGTCGTCTGCTGAATTAATGTCTCCGGCGACATTAATTATAAAATCGTTCTGTTTACCCATAAGGACGCTGATTTGGTCTTAATAATTTCAGGTGAGGGCTATGTATATAAAAGATTTACAACCATGCAAAAATATCAATTTTGAAAAATCTTGAGGGGGGCGCACTACTATTTTTCAAATGTGCCCAGTGTCTCTTTAAGGAGGTCACTTCATAATGTCCAGCATAACTCCACTTATCACTCACTGCTTCTGCGCACAACCACTGCTACTAGCAGATTTCACTGCCATAAGTAGTCAGTCAATGTTAGTTTTTTGCTGCAGAAGCAGTGATACAACTACTGGTTTTTCCTGATTGGCTGAGCTGACATTGTTTCCACTTCAAAAAATTTGAGAAAAGTTTCAACTTTCCTGGTACAAACCACTGGCTGCCATTTCAGAGGTGGTACTCCATTTCAAATATGGTGTAGATGTACGGCTGTTAGCAGGCGCGGGATCCAGGGATGGGGCCGTGCGCGCCCCGGTAATTCTTGTAGAACTCTTGCAAAAATCGCCCCGTTTGAGCTTTTGGACCGTTTCATCATTTCATCCCCCCTTTTGATTTTGAACGTTTTGTTCAATCCTGGCCGCCCCTGGTTTCACTCCCATTTTGCAGCATCTCTTGGTCACCTAATACCTACATTTTGTGTCGCCATTGCCTTAAGCAGGAAACACCTAGGGACACTTTTGTCCCTGGTTGTTTCTGTTGTTGATAGTTTCTGTTGATGTCTGTTGATTTCTGTTGTAAAGGGTTAACATTGCATTTAATATCCATCCCTTTGATGGATTTAATTAAACAAACTTGAATCACGGTGCCCCATGGGATCCCCATTTGTTGATGAGGATAAAGGTCACATGCCAAGTTGCACAGCATGTGAAGGTCAAGTTGTAAAATATGCTAAAAAGGTAAAATTGACCTCAGTTTGAAAAGTTGAAGTTCAATTGGAACCAAACTTGAATCATAGGTGCACATGGGATCCCTCATTTTTGATGAGGTCATAAGGTCCATACCAAGGATCAAAGGCCAATGTGAGATCAGTTGTAAAATCTGGGCTGAAATTGTAAATTGACCTCATTTGAAAAGTTGAAGTTCATTGGAACCAAACTTGAATCATTGGTGCAACTGGGATCCCTCATTTGTTGAGGAGGGCAAAGGTCAGATATCAAGGTCAAAGGTCATGGTAGGCTATCATTCACTAACCATAACCTCGACGGCAGGCGACACAAAGCGGTCCGAGGACCGATGTACTTTTATTATTTTTGACAATTTGTGGCTTTCAACCCAACGACCCCTAATTTTCTCTTGACATCTGTCACCCCATATTAAAGAAAATATCACTGTTTTTAATACCCAAAAGCAAATTTTACTAGTACTATGAAAAAATAATCCACTTGTTATTGTAGAAATTATTTGAACTAGAAATTCCACAATGATATGCTTCTGTAATGCCCTTGTGACTCACCCCAATATCCTTCTAGTGATTACATGCTAATTTTTTTTCCTATTTTGCTCTCAACCGAAGCCACAATCATGCTCCTCCCAAGTTACCACCCTTTTTTTCTTTTAATAATTCCACCGACGCCTTACGGAAGGTATCAACTACAAACCTATATCCATTTAAAAGGGGAATTTAAAGATTTCCTCACTTTTCCACAGTGGGCATGCTATGGATTGGCGCGCCCGGGGCAAGAATGTTAACGGGCGCTCGCCGCCCCAGCGCATAACGTGAGCAAAACGGGGGCTCGCTCTATAAGGGACCCTAATGGGGGTGCCAGAGGCAAAGACCCTACAGAGTCCAGGTGTCGGAGCCCCCGGAAGCTCTCGGGTTTTTAGCATGTTGAGTGCGGAGATCTCTCAGTTATCTCTTTGTCATGAAGCAGATGAACTATACTGTCCCTGGCGAGTTTTAGATGTTTGAGTGCATTTGGAGAGCTCTCAATTATCATGAAAGCCAAAGATTTATACTGGCCCGAGGGGGGTCCAGGGGACGAAGCCCCCGAAGCTCTCAAGTTTTAGCAAGTTTAGTACCTTCAAAGGGCTCTCAGTTATGAACTATCGGCCATCGATTACGGTCTGGGACAGTGTCAATTTTATTTTCCCAAAATCATTTCAGCCCCCCCCTTGCCCACCTAGCTATGCCACTGTTTTACAAGGTGAGATTTTTACATGTAGAGCAAAACAGAAGAGATTATGATCACCACGGGTCTGGTTAAAATCACGTTAATATTGATTTGTGCCTCATGGGGTAATATACAGAGCCTCTTGTGCAAGGTTTGCCGTGCCATATAGTGCTGGGATACTATTCAAGGTTCTTCCTGTGATTGGAAAAAAGTCATGCAACAAAGGTTTTTTCCAATTTGTCTTGTTAATCTTAATTATGCACATGGGCACATGTGTCCAGTGAATTGCAACGACAGACAGACTCATGATCAAAGGGCGTGGGTAAGTCCCGCCTGAGGCCAAGTGTCGTGCACTGAGGCAAGGCACTTTACCTCGCTTGCCTCACTCCACCCAGTTGCAAAAGGGGGAGCTGTTAGGAAAGGGCTATAGAAATGTCAATATTTATTATTATTATTTATTTATATGGTTCCTAACTTAGTCATTTTGTAGTGCATTACATCAAACGTGCTCTGACGATAACCTTCTTCTTCTTGGCCACCTTGGTTTTCTTGACAGTTGATTTACTGCTGCCTATGGCAGCGGTTGTCGTGCTAGATGGGGCTGAAGGCTTGGAACCATCTGTATGAATATAAGTAACCAAGACAAACATTGATAGGCTTTGAACTGGCTGTGACCTTATTTAAATGACCTTAATTTGATCTGCATTCTAACATTATCTGGAAAAAATGTTGGGGCATAATTACCCACGATTATCTCAAGATCATGTGATCCACAAGTAAAATAAAGGTGTCAAAGGTTTATACAATTTGTAATTTGCTTCTATAATAGCATTGCTCATTCCCTTCCTTTCCTTCAAAGGACACCAATATCAATAGATTTGACAAGTTACCAAGTCGTCATTTCAAATCACGGGATGCCCATTTTGCCAAAAATTGTATCATAAAGCATGCTTTACACAAAAAAGCATCAGTCCAATCGAGCTAAAACTTTGAATTTTCACCTTTTTCAGCCCCAAAATACCATAAATAGAATAGAGCTAATTTAAAGGTAGTCAGGAATAAGCTTTTTTTCCAAATTTTTGGAGGATTTGACATGGAAGGGAATCCATAAACACTTTCTTGAGCTGTTCATGCCTAAAGACACCAATATTATTAACACGTGAAGACACTACTCTTGCATTACGGCGGTCCGGAAAGTGTGTAGTCTGTGTCACAGACTTCGAAAGATATTATCTAAATTAGTACTGCGCGAGAGATTAACATTATCAGTCCGTCATAGCGAATGCATGCAAATGAAACTAGATCTCAAATATCTCCGGAAAACGAAGGGGTTCTATGAAGATTTTTGGGCATCAGAGGGTCCGTTACTATGTTTTGTTTTGGATATGTATCGTAATTGGGTCTGAACCTATAGAACCTAGCGAGAAAATTGAACGTTTTTGTCGGGTACTTTGGTGCTCGCAAACACGGAAAAGTTAACACGCAATCGCTACGGGCCGCATCCCTTTTTCGCACAATGCCTTTCAGTATTATTCCAGTCTTGAGAATTTTCAAACGCTGCGCCAACTTCTATTTTAATTTTAGAAACAGGATATACATACTTACCGGACCACCGTACTCTTGCATCATCTTAATTATCTTACCCGTTGAGGTAGCAGCCAGTACCTGACACTTGGTAAGAATCGGAATACAGGAACTCGGTTGTGGCTAATTGAAACTGGATAAGTACAAAAAATTGTGAAAGGCAAATTTACAGGTGAAACATTGGGGGCAATCTACACGGAGCGCAGTTCCAGATCCGATGCGCATCAACGGGAGATCCAGATCACAGATCCAGAACATGGGAGACCGTAAGGGAACATCTACACGGTCCGCAGTGAGTGCGAAAGTACAGAGCCCTTTCGAAGCGTAAAGGTACAAATACGCGTAACCTTGGTGATCAAGAGGAATTACTTTATGCGTAACTAAAAGTACGCGCTTAAATTGCAGCGATACTAACCAAAGCGTTGTACACACCAGTACGCGTTGCAGATCTGCGATCAAGTTTGGCCGTTTTTGCACATGTAACACAAACTAGATACGAGATCTGCGATAGATCGGATCGATATGGATCTGGCTGCCGTGTAGATTGCCCCATGTGTCTGTAAGCGTAAGTGCCAGCAGAAATAATTTTTCAGACAGGCAAATATCCTGGCAAATTACAAGGAAGATATAGCAAAATGGTTTTAGGCATCTTATCATTATGATTTGATAAAATAAAACTCAAGGTTATTTCAAAGCTTTAACCATTGTTTAAGATTCCAATTTTTATCAAAGGAGTTTCTTTTGGATAACTAACCCAAGTCGGCCGGTCGGATATCAGGAATGTATTGACAAATGGCTTTTAAAACAGACCTGTTAGCAAAGATACAGACTGCAACCAAGTTCAGCTTCAGGAGGGTTTGACTTACATTGGAGATTTCAGGCATTTGTAACTGAAAAGTTACAGTACTAGCCTTTACCACTTGAGAGCGTACCCAGGGACACCAGAAGCGCACCCACCTGGACGCAATTGTTCCCGGAAACCCACCGTAGGTGGCGTAGCTCACGACTAGGGCTGGCGGAACACTTTAAATACTTTCGTAGAGAACTACCAGGTGTAAATGACCTAAAACGCCCCCAGAATGATGTAGCCAACATTTTAAATTGTCTCGCCATGAAGCCTTAGAATTGAATGGTTTCAACAGGGTTGCGAAACGCTGAAAAACATAGAAACAGCATTCATCTGAGACAAAAAAAGTGAAATTTATTTTAGGATTTTATTTAAATGCCCGGTGACGTCCCGATAAGCATCGGGGGGGGGGAAGGACAAAGATCACATGATTAAGCCGTTTTCGGAAGCACGGATGCTCGGGAACCGTCACCCAAAGAATCTTTTCTCTTCAAATTGATACCAATTGGACTGATTTGGATTCAATTGTTTTTAATTTACAATCGAATCATTTTTCCTACGGCAAAAGTGTAACTTTTAGAATGTTTGACCTTTTGTTTTAATTAGGTAAGCTTTAATTAACCATATATTTTCAAAGAGACAATCACAACCAGCCTAGCGGGTGGATACGTTGCTCGCCCCATGGATCATGCCACTCCCCAGGTTCGAATCCCACGGGGCGTATGATTTTTTCCTTCCTCCTTCATCTTCTTCCATTAATATTTTTAGCCACTAATGATTCAAATTCCATAATTAGATTTTATTTAATTTTTTTTTTTGCGAAAAATACGTGTTATAGGCTGATTGAACGTCATCAAATGAATAGGTCTACACTCGTACAACAAGACGAAAAGTATTGTGAATACCACGTACCCGGTAACCAAGGGTGGTGAAAGTGGGATACCTAAGCACTCTTATCATGATTATCATGATAATGTGGATGAAAAACATCCGCAAAATCAGTAGGTTAGAGGATGCTTCCCCGTATGGGTCATGCATCCTCTCATCCCAGAATCCTCCATCATCAACAACCATTCTCCAAGCACAACAGAGCTACGCACAATTAAGTGCAACATCAAAACATTCAGACTTGTACCAGTACATTGAAATCCCTTCACATGCCTTCACAACAACCCAGGCCCTTGGAAGTTTATTTGGAATTTTCATTATTGATGAGAATCCTTTACGATTGGCACATGTCTATAACCCATCATGCCCCCCATGCGCGCCCGGGGATCAGCACAACATCTTAAATGTACTCTGGCCCCCTCAATCTGGCCAGAGACGCCACGCATGACATCTAGGCCTATCCTCTAGTTCCGAAAACTCCTCGGATAATTTCCCTTTTTGCAGGCTAAAATATGGCTTGCCTAGTGATTGTCCCTCATACAGTGTTATTAGAAGACCATGCATGGGTATCGGACGACTGCACATGAAAGGGGTTCATTGGCACAGTGAACCAAAAAACGAATCTATAGACTGAATCTTTCACCATATGTACACCACATTTTGTCCATGTTTTCAGGTCGGCATAACCGAAAAGTGGCAACGCTGTGACTGGCAAATCGTGTGCCCTAAAGGGTTTGGCATGAATGCCCACTTGGCGGCGTGGTCATAGCGTGCCAATATTTTATTGCCGATTGAAGGACACAAATTGCACAGTCATAGCGTGCCAGTTGTTTTGGTATACCGTGGGCAGTAAAGTGGTATAGGGCACAGCATGCCCCTAAAATGGTAATATCACAGCGCCCACTAAAATGGTATTGGACACAGAAGCAACTACAATGGTATTGCACAGCCCCCATGCCACGAAATGGTATTGGAACACAGCGTGGCATAAAATGGTATAGGGGCCAGCATGTCAGTAAGTGGTAATGGTTCACAGCATGCCACTAAAATGGTATAGGGCACATCGTGCCAGTAAAGTGGTAATGGTCACAGCATGCACTAAAATTGTTATAGCACAGCGTGACCCCTAAGCCAACCCTAAAAAACCCTAACCTACCCCTACCCTACCCTACCCAAACATATAGTAACAGAAACCTAAGAGTACTAAATATCTTTGACAAGCAACTATCGCCCAATGCTCCCGAGATCGAGACTGTATAGTTAAATCCGCGATGCATTCATCTGGTGTGGAATGCATCAAGACGCTCTAGTCTTGTGGGCGGGTTTACGGCATGCCAATAAAATTTGACCAGCAAGGCGTATAGTAATGCATCTCTTCTGTGCTAGTGAATAGGTAAAAGGATTGATGTTTTCTTGCCTGCAAATGGACAGGAACCCGCTACAAATCACATGTTCTCTGGCAAAATTATAGTATGAAAACAAAACAAAGATTTCAGCTGACTAAATTGATCATTCCATTCCTTCCAGTTTAAGTGCCCCGATGATAGGCTTTTATCTACTATGAATGTTTCTCAAACATTTCGGTATGAATTCAATATAATACCATCCACATCCTTGACATGCAGTTTATTCCGTTGCAGGCTGCAATACACAGATCGAATCTGTGTTAGTGGGATATAACCACTAACACAGAGGAAGGTGTATTGAAAACCGCTGTAATTCAGCTCCCCATTAGCAGTGTGAACACCAGATCTCATTTGTTTTACATGACTCATCAGTCTTCCTAATACAATAAATATGATCCCAATACCTAGAATCACATAGACAGGATACCAAAAACAAAATACTCAAAAATGTATCCTTAGAATTTTTTTTTCAAAATGCTCAAGACTGAAATCAACGAGAAATTGGAAATTGTGCACACAGTTTCAGAATTTCCTGTGTTTATTGTTGACATGAGAACAAGGAAGATGTCAAGGAACATTATCTCACCCCAATCAACATTTCCATGTTGCATAAACTATTGCA